>UZAN01042486.1:4607-31797 GCA_900618425.1 Echinostoma caproni | reverse complement strand
GCGAAAGGAAGTTTCGGGCCCAGCCACCATACTGTCTTCTGCTTCCATAGACAAGATATCTAAAATGCGCAGTTACAATATACGATGTAACTTCAGTGGTGGAAACAAGATATCCGAAGAGTAGTTGCATCATCTGAATATCGTGGTTAGAGAGACCTAGCCAAGAAAGAGGTTACAAGCATTAGCTTTCCGGAGACTGAAGGAGAACTTTAAAGGAACTGAAAATGACCGAAACAAGGTTGGGTTTCTGACAATAATAAGATAACCACAGAAATGGATTCATAAAATGGTGTAAAATATCGATGTTGCACTTCAAACTATAAGATAATCAACGTGATTTATGAGCGAGTAAACTTTAGGTATGTATCTGCCCATGACGTAAACAAAAACACCGTTGAACTAGACGAGAAGCTGCTTTCAGTGAACTTCAGATGGTTCTCACAGATAGNTGAAAGCGTGTTCTGTTTCCCGTATAGAACATCTGAGGTTGATAACTATTCCGTTGGGATTAGGAAGTGTGCATTTGGTATCAAACTTATATTTAATTGCAAGACATATGACGAGGAAAGTAAACGAGGTTTGCACGGCACAATTCAGACAGACATTTATGCGTGCTCTCCAAATTAACTGCAACCAATGTTATAGCAAGGACAAGTTAACTTTTCAGACCCTGTCTTGATCAATCTATTAACACAAACACACCGATGTTGTTGATCTTACAACAATTCAGCTATCAAAGCAAAACGGAAACGATGAGAAATTAGGAACAATACATGACATTGAGACCAGATATCTAATCTTTAAGAATACATCATTGTCAACACCTATGTAACTAGAGCAAGAGTATTCGGCTTTGTATGCCATTCGAGACTGTTACCGTGATAATTTATCATTCACTCTGGTTTTTTCAACCTAACTATCAATTTGTTCACAGAGTAAGAAAAAGACAGTTTGCTCGTATTAGAGTAGAAAGTTATTCATACATTCAGATTGCGAAATATTTGAGACGACAGACAGTCATTTGGTGAAAAATACCTTTCATTCGATTGCTCACTGTCTGGCAACGATCTCACCCTCGCGATGGCAACACAGGTCCAGACGAAAGAGTTATTACAATTTTAAAGACGTCTAAATGATTGTTGACTCATTAAAGAGCTCCTGTTTCCTACGGTAGGGTTTATTGCACCTCATCCATTGGGAGTCCTAATTTCAGTTTAGCCATAGTGTTGTAGAGCGGTTTTTGGAAAGCTCCCTTATGCTAATTGGTAAAACTGGTTTCTACCAAGGATGGCAAGCATAAACAAAAATTATAAGCCAAAACATTTCATTAAGTTTGAATAGATGAATAAAAAACTAATGGTCAAGATTGATTACTATTTTGTGAGGAAAAAACGTAGTTCAACCAGGTACAATGTCAAGCAGTGATTATCTAAAGTAAAGAATTTGTTTCCGATAAAATTATACAATCGTTTTGATTGTTGAACACCAAATTGCAAATGGCAATGAGCAGATAGGACGAACAAACATCACCTAGGTTCACTATCCTGGAATTCACTAAACAACACGGAGGTCCATTTCGTCAAACTTTGTTATCACTCAAAAACGCCAGGTGGTGTTCTAATCAATCAAAAAATGAGCAGCATTAGTAGAGAAAATGGAAAGAATTATCCAAGGCGACGTTCAGGATACCAACAGAAGAATTTCAAAATTAGTAGAAAAGAGAAGCCGATTACTAATAAATCTCAGAACAAACGAAACTAAAGTGCACTTGCGATCACAAAGACACAATGCAACACGCAATACGATGACGCTGGAAGCATGGATAAAGAAGCTGTAAAGGATGTCACAAAGAAAACTGAAGCACGCAGAGTATGTCTGTACACGCTCTATTGCAAAAACAATAAGCGCCAGAGGCAATTGAATGCGCATTTGATTGGAAGCTACGAAAGTAATGAGTCCGCCTTTAACAAGTAAACAGAGTATATATTGGAGAAAAAATGCAAGACTAGGAACGGTAAACTCGAAAAAATTGAGGTAGCCATGAAGCAGAATACCATTATATTATTACTGTTAATTGCTGCATGTACAGCAAAATACATTCCTCAAGGTACGTTGCCTTTACTATAACATATGCATTAAAAAGGGCCAGCAAAACCGCACTAAGAGGACTAAAAGAAACATGAAAAAAAATGACACAGTGATATTCCCAAAATTTATTTCTAATTCCAGAACAACAAATCACTGGCCGGGAAGCCGAAATAAACACGATAATGCAAGCACGTCCAACAAACACTCCACACACGTCTGACGAAGCCATGAGTGGCACGGATAGCAGCGAGAGCAGTGTTCGAACAGATGCAGCTCCAACCACCGATCCACAAACGTCTGACGAAGCCGTGAATGGCGCGGATAGCAGCGAGAGCAGTGCGTGGACTGATGCAGTTCTATCCACGGATACACACACGTCTGAAGAAGGCGTGACTGGCACGGATAGCAGCGAGAGCAGTGTTCGAACTGATGCAACTCTAGCCACCGATCCACACACGTCTGACGAAGGCGTGACTGGCACGGATAGCAGCGAGAGCAGTGCGTGGACTGATGCAGCTCCAGCCACCGATCCAATCACGTCTGACGAACACGTGACTGGCGTAGACTTCAATGATAGCGTCTCGTCGTTTCCTGCTTCCCTTTCCACCGATTTGCCTGTTTCCACTTATCCGCCTCTTTCGCCTACCAAGTGTGACCCATGTGAGTCCTTGTTTCCCGGTTTTTGTCCGTCTTCCCGCTCGTGTTTTTTATGTCTCGGGTATAAGATTGCTGTTTGGTTTTTGCCGCATTGAATACTTCACGTATTGTTTCTTTGATGGCTTTCTTCTATATATTTTATTTTTTTTCTCTCTTTCCCCTTCGTTCAGCCGCAGTTTGTACTGGTTAGTTATTTTTTCTTTCAATGTTTTTGATTGTCAACATATACTTTTGGCGCTTTTGTTATTTTTATCACTTTCGATCGGTGATTTTTCTTTTGTATTTTTTCGCTTGCTATTTCGCTTGCCTGAATGATCAGATATATCCCTGAATTTGTTTTTTTTTTCAGAGCTTCAACTATCCGGAACTGTTTCATTCAATGGACAACCTGCCCCGTGGTTATCCCAGTATGCATATAATACAAGTCAGGAGTTTAGAAATTTGTCATCGCAGCTCTGTTCAAACGTGAGTCTGACTCCCCTTACTGAAAATTTGCCTAATTGAGTGTGAAGCATTGCAGAAGTATTTTACATTGTGCGTCGGACTAATTAATTCTTTCATGCTTTTTTCTTTCTTTCTAATTTAGGTGAAAAACGCTTTAAGTTCCTTTTATTCCACGTCCGGTTGTTCTGTTCTTATGTTGAACCGTAAGATAACTGGTGCTAGGATTAGACGAAGTGCAGAATCTACGTCAAAAACAGCCGACAAGGTCATGGCAACTACTGGATTAACTCTGAACGATGAACATGTGTCAGTAGGAGATTTGATTGAACTTCTGAAAGAGTCAGGCTCAAGGAGCGGGTTTGGTTACTCTGATGACGTTCAAGCCAAGATCATTGGTGATTCGGGTAGGTCTCAATTAGTAACCTGTAACCTAGCTTTATTTAAGTACCAAAGGCTCTGCATTAACTGTAGATAAATTCTGACCATTACCGTTGTTGTTGTCGTTGTTTTTTAGCTGGTCGACTCCATCCGCATATCTCAGTGCTACTGCTTATGGTCGTTGGATACCTTTGGCACTAGTCGTGGTAACTTGGTTTGTAAATACCATATTTGAAAACTACATTCAACCGCTGATCTCTTTTTATTGCAGTATGGTAAATGTGTGCAATTATTTGTCTACTGCCGTTTGAAATATTGAATTTTGAATTAACCCGAGGCATGCCATATAGTCACGGAGTCGTTTAATTTATCATTTAGCAGGATTATTTTACCGTCATTTTTGTTTTGAGAAGACTGTGAGAACTTCCAGTTCGAATCACCGACACTTTTCACTGATCTCCATAGACAAAAGTGACTACCCATCTCCGGCAGAATAAGTGACAGCTTAGCAAGAAATATGTTACAATGTATGTGAAATATATTCTCTATATAAAACTGAGTAAATGAGCTGATTGAGCATTATATTCTTCAGTGTTTTTCGTTCTTTTTCAGCTCCAGTGTACCTGCTGAACAACTCATAAAATAGAATTGGTATTTTGAATATTTTCGAGAAATCATGTTTATAATTTTTGTAAAGTATTCTGAAAGACTGCAGATAACGATTGAATACAGCTTTTGGTAACAAATTTTGTTAATGATGAAAAGTTGGGGAGAGAAACTCGATTCAGAATTGAGGATCAACCAGTGTTGATGGTCGAGAAACGAAATGAAATATTCGCTCAACCTGGTTAACTGTAACCTATAAGTTCTCCGAGATCGAGTAATAAGTAAAAGTATATTCTATTTGTTGACGAACAGTTGTAACCTAAAGTGAGAGAAAGCTCTTGGCTCAGAAGAAATTAAACAAAAAACCCGTCAACGGTAACAATTTATCAATATTGCATTCAATACAAAACAGTTGAAGTGTCCTGTTTTTCAATTGAAACTGAGTTCACACAGATACGTTCAATCTGTCAATCTGTTCAATCTACAACGCAGTAAAAATACACTATTCACCAAGAGAAATATATTAGCATTCTTTTAACCGTCACTAACAATCCAAACAAAAATACACACTTGACATGTAAATGCTCAAAATGAAGGCCGATCGCGAAAGAGGAATATTTGCTATGTAGAACCAAACAACTTTTTGTACACAACACAAAAGCATTGCAACTCCTGTTGGGTGAGGCGTGCAGGTCAGTTGCAACACTCTACAGGTATTTATCATAAATGAAACTGAACAGTTACGGGAAAGGGGGTTTATAGGTAAACTCAGTTCATCAGTTTCCCTCTCAAGGTACATATCGTGATAGACAGGGGTTGCATTTAAAGCCAAGCCCTGTCAACGGTTATTAGCTAATCCTATTCTCAAATATAAAGACAGAAAGAAACGGCTTTTGTTGACATCACTGATATTTATCCACCAGCCTCGGTGTACCAATAACATTGAACCTGCTGGTTGAACGGCGAAGCATTTATTTGCGGTTTCCAAGGAACGAAACACCACCTTGATTCGAGGTCAACTGTATATTCTCCAGTTCGAATTATGTCCTTGTATTCCAATAAGGGCATTTCTTTCGCACGGAGAATGCATTGTGTATAATTGGGTTGTTGTATCAGTTTTTGCGGTATGTGAGCATCGTCATGGAGGAGGATCACCTGGCCTTGACGATGCGGCCTTTTTTCTTGAATTCCCTCAATAAATCGATGCAGTTGCGCTTTATAGAGATTGTTCTCTACTGTCATGTTCTTTTCAAGCATTTCCCAGTGGATTAGTCCTTTCCAATCCCACCATTTGCAAATCATTATCTTCATCGGGTGCAGGTCTTTCTTGATCCTAGGCTTAGGCCTCTCTCCAGGACTCACCCACTGTTTCCTTTGCTTCATATTCACATAGAGACACCATTTCTCGTCTCCAGTGACGATTCTTTATAAGAAACGTTGCCTGTGGCCTGTTGGTTCCTTGGTGTGGTGTCGAGCAAGATTTTGAGCAGCACTGGAAAGCCTCTTATCTTTCTGCCTTTGGGTGAGTTCGTGCGGGACCCAAGCTCCAAGCTTTAGAGTGAAACCCATCGACCAAAGGTGGCATGAAATTTTTGCAAAAGCACAGTTCATATTTTCGCCCAATTAGCTGCATGTCAAGCAGCCATTTTCCTTCAAAAGTTCCCTGAATTTGTCCTCATCCATTTCGACTGGTCCTTCGGAACGAGGAGCGTGGCTGAGGTCGAACTTATCGTGTTTGAACCTGGCACACCAATCTCGAGCAGTTCTCTCAGATGTAGCGTCCTCTGCATACACGGCACAAATACCTCTGGTAGCTTCACTCCCGTTTTGATCTCGATTAAAGGTGAAAAGAGTGTGTCAAAAGTGCTCCTTTTTGTCGGCCTAACAATCCATTTGAAGGTGCTAAAAAACAAAAAAAAGTAATATAGGTAACAACAATTACTTTAATCGTGTAGAGCATAGCAATGGCTTTCTAAGGGTATATAACACTTTGCTAAAGATTAAAAAGTCTTTGTAGAACAAATAGTTTCATGTAACGGCGGGAACCTACGGGACAACCATCATTCGACTGGCAACCCGAGCGATAATAGAGCCCGCCATTTTGATTATTTTGTGGCCTGGTATTATTGATCAAAATAAACTCCTTAATTTGGCGTACAATTCAAACAGATATAATTTGGAGACTGTCTTTTCACTGATGCGGTTTATTGGTAAATCTTTAGATGATTCCCAATAATCCGTTTGTTGAGTTTTCGTTGACTGTTCTTCCGCTTATGATTCCGTTCCAATATCCCTTCTGCTCCGAAAGTTACAATCAGTCGGTTTCTTTACCCCTTAATTGCCCTGGTCTGAAGAGTATTAGATAGGATGAGTTCGAAGAATGAAAGCAAACGCACCATTTCAAAACCGTTAGTGAATGGTTTTGGTGTCCTCCAGAGTGCTGTGTTTGTCCCATAGTAATTTTAAATATGCATCGATGAATTACCACCAAAGCCTCTAGTCAAAACCTTTAAATATGCTGATGATGCTGACTGATGTCCAGGTATCTGAAGCTAATCTCATATACAATTATTCTATGACAGTTAATCACAACTGCTGGTATTTTTTTATCAATCCAGACTCCCTGTTAAATATCTGGTGCTTCGAAAGCGTTTTTAGTCCCTCCGTGATTGAGTATCCCTCGGAACCCTCAGTCATCACTACCTCAAACATTATCAGAATATGCACCGCCAAATACCTAGGAGTTGCCATAAGGAACTGTTAAAACCGAATTCCAGCCGCCACGCTATGCACCGTAGCTTAGGGCCCGCAACCCAACACAGAAAATCAGAACAGACTATAGACTGCGTGCGGCCCGGAATCGGGTTAACGATTCAATGATTGATAGTGAGTGTACATCAATCGATTAGACGATGACCAACAACTAGGTCAAACTGGCGCATGGACAAAACGGATTGGAGGGGTATTAGTCAGTGTCTGTCGTGAACACCTGTGTCACGTGATTGGACGAGCAATGGGATCTGGTAGACGAATGCGTACGTAGCAAGAGCGATCTAAGGTCGTTGTTTTATGTGCAAGTCTGCGTTTGTACACTTAGTCGCTTATCCATTCAGGTACACAAACGACGATAATTTAGCGTGAAACATTCCACTACATTTTTGTTCGCTTAGCAGCGCGTTTTTACTATCATGCCTCATTCTTTGCTCGTTATTTACCCTGGCCAATCTAAAAAGAATTTCATTTTTCTTTGCCGTGGTTTGTTTTTCTTATTGCCATAGTTACTGCAATTGCAAAATTGTGCGATCATCATACTACTTCCTGTGAGAATTTTGTCCACAAGATACTCAGCAAACCCAGTCGTGCGCTGCATCCCGACCTATCTGCTTGTCGTGCCCACTATACAAACTCATCCAGTCCTACAATACAGAAGAATACAAAATGACCATCTCCACCTGCGAAGGCTTTCCCCAATTAGCTCAATTAGCTAGATGACAAACCTAACCATCAACTGTTCCTCTCAGCTACAGTTTTAGACATGACATTGTACCAGCTCACTAAAACCGTATGCTTTCCTGAAATCTGTCTAAATGTGAATCTGTACTTTGAAACCGAAACTGAAAAACGAAAGATAGATTCACGTAAACAATGCTTACGCAAATATCCAGGAATCTTTGTCTGCATAGTCAATTCACGGTTTGTACCTTCAAGTATACACAACCCACAAGGGAATTTCTTCCTGGATGACTCATTCCTAAGGAAATAACCAGTCTCTTGGCTCAAATGCATGACAACTTAGTTGATATTATTATCCGAACATCAAATACGAATAGGAATTTGAATTCCTACATTCAGAACCCTTCGAGACAAAACTAAGTTCCATCGATTAAGTAAAGGGAAAAGTAGTTAACACCGAATCCCCAACAAACTGCGAGGGGACATTTTTAACATCTCGCAACTAGCCGTTAGGATAACTTTGATGGCTCGGGAACACTCACAGAATGTTGACAAATATTAGACGGATACTATTGGCCTGTCATTTGATAGAAGTTTATGACTGAATGGCAATTAACAAATACAGATGAAGTGAAATATCCATTATATAAGAAGTTGATAATTTATTGAGAAAATCTAGCCAGTGCAAGACTCGTTTAAAGTTACCTAAAAAAAGTCACCAATTTTCCAACAGCTCCACTACCAAATGACTCAGATAATGTGCATCACTTATCAAACCAATCCCAATCGATAAGTGCACGATGCCTACCTATCCTAAACAAATATCTTCCGCGTTCAATCAAACACTAAAATTGGCGTGACAATCAGTTCCGACCGTAAATTTTATAAGAGGTTAACTAATCAGACCTAATAAACTGCAATCATGTCCACGGAACCAACATAGCATCTAGTTTAAATGTGACTAATACACATCTCATTTCCTTCCTCGCTCAGTTTTCACCATATTATATGTGCCCAGTACGTCAACTTGTGATCCCATTTATCAATGTTGCTACTAATTATCACAAGCACTATGGAATCAGTGTTGGATATGCACAGGTTTACTCGACAGCTGTCACACTTAAAATACAATCAGTAAATGAAATTGGAAACAGATGATGCTTCTTAGCAATCATACATATAAGAACTAACTAAATTTAAACAAGGCGTGAGCACAGACACTCCTAAATTTAATATTCAAAGTGAGACTGAAGGTGACTATATTCACTTCTCTTTTGGGCAAAACTATACCTTTAATTAGGTTAAGCCCAGTTTTGTGGGGAATTATTGCATAACCTGCCACAAGGAAATTCTACATACCCTCGGATCTTCAAAAGAAAATTTTTTCCAAGGTGAATTCGTCGTGTATATGGCAAATGAAGCGTTAACTGAAAAGCTAGGAAGCACTGGATGTATGTTTCGATCTGGTTGGGTCTCATCAGCAGTGTGAATCCATCGACCCAACTGAGGAGCGAACCCGGGACCTCAATAATAATATTTTTTCGATTATCGGCTGATTCGCCTAGCATGAGACAAGATACGGTGCAATATGTTGCGGGTTAACCAGTTTTCTGAAACAACGTGACCGGAAAACCGATTTCCATTTGGTTATCAGGAATACAATACTGCCTTCGGCAAAACTGTTTACCATAAATTACAGTTTATCCCATGAGTAGGTTAGAATAACGCATTTGTGCTTTATTTTGGTTATACTTTTCGAAAATACTTCATCACTGTCATCACTGTCATATTCGTTGAGTGTTACTGCAGTTAGTCTAAAAATATAGCTTAATTCACAGTTACCACTCAGGACTTTTCATACCCGACACCGTTTATAAACGTTATTCTGACAAATAGCTTATTAAACACGATGTTTCTGACGCGATAGACTGTAAAAGTGACCTCTTTTTACTAGAATCTACCTCTAAGTGCAAGCAACATTGCCACTTTTCGGATTAATACAATTTTTCTGTCGACCACGAAACTGATCGATGTAACACAAGGACTTCACCTCCGTCCATTTCATTGGTTTGCCATAATTACGCAGTTCTTTTATAGCGCTCATTTTAAGGTTTCATTCATCTTCAAAAGTAAGCAATATAACCAAGTTATACTGTGTAAGTTGTTTATATTGCACTTCAGACTCGTCTAAAAATAATTTAGAACGCTGATTCCAGGTACGATAGGAAGAGATTCAACATAAAAAAACAGATATTCCATCTCAAAACCTGGCGCTAATTAGGAAAAAAATATTAAAATGTGACCAAGTGTCAATTTCTGGGTGAAACTTGTTTTACTTTTCACTGGTTTGTCTCAGTGATAAAATAATGCAATAGCGAACGGAAAACAAAACCGCTTAGCGGGGCATTTCAGTTTTGGTATTATGTCAATTCGGGTCGTTGTTAGTGGTGTCGAGACGGCAAACAATATCAGCATTTCATTTTCACAGGAGACTTTATTGATTGTGTATTACCTTACAGGACGAACCCGCTTGCGCATGATAAACCAGGTTAAAGAATAATGCTTTTCAAACAGAAAGTCATTCAGCGGGAATAGTCTAATCACAAACACCGCTATTCATGCTTAGTATCGATTGATAAGTGTGCTCATATGATACCTGTCGCATTGATACTATCTTCGGTGACTACTTCATAGTTATTTGGCTACTATTTTTGCAAAAAATAAATCAATTCATGGAGTTATTTGAATCGGGCCTGATTGGTCACACCTGATTGTAAACAGCTATCAACTCCTATTTTCATGATGTTTTCTGCAGTGATTGTTCAGTCTGAAAATAGCAGTTTTTGCACGTGTCAATTCAGTATTGGGTTCTTCCATGAAAATCGAGCACTCGTATGTGTGTGTTCTTATTCGTGTGTTTATGGGTGCTCACGTAACTTGAATACGGAATATACACCATTAAGTTCACTGAACTTAATATGATTGTTATGCCAAGCCAGCTCCTTCTAACACTGATAAGTCTGGAAATCACTGTTTATCACGACTGATGGTGCTTATCATGAAAAACTTGAACGAAATAACAAAGAAAATTGATAAATTGATAAAACGTTAACAATTATTTGTAGTGTTACGCGAATGATTAGGAAAGTAAAACATGTTATTGCAAACATTTATGAAATTCGTTTAAAAAGATGTACATTATACATGTGACTTTGCTCTTGGATCCAGCATATTCAGGCGTCTTGTTGGTGTTCTTCTGATTCCAAAGAAGAGATGTAGGAGCGACACAACGTGGTTAGCACTCAGCCGTTGACTGTTTGACTTCGTCTCTTCGCGCCTGCTGAACACTCCTCAAACGTTTCAGTCTTTGTACATGTTGATTGCGTCAAATAATCGAAAGCAGCCGGTTTATTGAACCGTTTGCTTTGTCGTGTAATCCTATAGTAAATGCTGGTATTTACCAAATAACAGTCAGTAATCGGCGTAGGTTATACATGCTCTGCTCATTTTCCTCTGTAAATTGGCTTGCTAACAGAATGTGAAACTGAATATATTATTTTTCAGATGGTCATTTGATAAGAAAGCGTAAATTTTTATGATTTACAATTTTATCATTTATTTCCGAATAATCAACGATCACATCGTTGGGCATACACTCACTCATACGCTTCACTGAAGCTCTTGATCATCACAACTGGATCGAAAACAAACTATAAAAACTAACCAAACAATGAGGTTTCAACTAATAAATTAATTTTGCTTGCAGGTCACAATCTAACATTTGGTGTATAATATGATCAACAGAACTACGCTTACTGTGATTGATACTGTGCAATCGACCGACTTATTGGTCCCGTTTGTCGCTATACGTTTTCCATGAAACACATTGGAGAAGCAATTCGATGAGATCATTGAGAACCTGACAGCAAAATAAGAATGCGAGATCATTCAGTCATAATTCGCTTGAATATTGTAATGACTTCATGAATCAGGTTATCCAGTCGAATCCATTGGTTCATCTAGTAACATTGGAAAGACAAACTGGTAAGCAAATTCATCTGTAAAATTTTGCTTATTGCAATATGTCCCTTCTTTCTGTGGTGCTGAGAAAAACCTTAGAAAGATTAACAAGTGTAGTGTTTTCACCAGAAACAGAATCCCAAATAGTCGAAAAGCTGAATACGAAAGACGATAGTCATAAAAATTAATTCACTTTTGGAATCCGACAAGCTGAAAACTGAATAGTATAGACGGTGAAGTTGATAAATTTTGCGTGGAATTTGTTGCTGAACTTTTGCCATAATTACATTGTGGCTACTCATGAGTAGTGCGATCACCTTCAAAAAGTGGTAACAAATGAAACTGACTATTGAGATATCTGTCAATGGTGGTTTGTCCATACCTATTCAACTTCAAATGAATTCGTTGTAACTTCAAGTGAATCCGTCGTAACTTCAAGTGAATCCAACCAATCGCACAACTCCAAACCATCTGAGCCAATCAATTATAATTTGGGATCTGGATGATTGATTTTACTGCATAACCCTGTGTGACTCATAGATTCATTCGGATAGCCACTTGATCATCTGCTAACAACAATTGTTCAAGCAATAAACATGAAATGATGTTAATGAATTGGATATTCCATGTTGAAATGGTTACCCCTTCGATTTTCCAAATATGATCTAGATTATAACGAAGCCAAATGGTCAGTTTGCTTCAACAAACGCAGTGTTAAAACAACTCGATTCCAATAAACCGGAAGAGTATATAAATGAATGTTGAGTTACGCCCTATTGGTAAGTCCGGTACATTTTGAATGCTACTTGAATCGCTTTCCAATACCTGGTCGGTGATCGTGCGAACAAATTAACCGTCTTAATCCGCTAGGATAAAAACCGGCACGTATCTGTGAAAAAAATGCACTATTTTCTACAAACCGTGCTGGTTCAGAGTAAAATGAATATAATCCGGAAGACGCCAGTGACTACGGAGAAGTTGAGTAATACTGAGAAATGTCTATACCACCACCCAACTCAGTTAAGAGTAGAAAAAATGTCACTGCTTTCCACATGTATGATAAGTAACTAGTTTACACAATCTTGCGTGGTAACACATACAGGAAATACACTGCAAAGTAACATCCGCGGTGCCACTGAACCTTTTCTCTTATTCGACATTCAGTATTAGGACAACCGTGAGTAGAATATTTTACCGACCTCTACTTAATACCCCACGGAGCACCCAGTACAGAAGTACAATCGCTTGTGGGATCCTGGATAACTGAAACTCATTCATATCACCACCTGTCTCATTCACTAAACTATAAATGATCGTACAGATGTAACCAGTATGTGAAAAGATGCGACGGGTTGAGCAACGATATAATAAAGATAAAAACCTATGCGATGAAGCTGATTAGAGAAGGGAGAAGCCGCAGGTAACGGTTTGTTGTCATTGGTATTGTGGATTGAATGTGTTAATCTGCCAGGGAATGATTTAGAAAAATATGATTTCTGTTAGCAAGTGAATAGATTTGAATTCGATCTTACTATTCAGGTGAAATACTGTTACTTCTTTGATCATTATTACCATTGTGGAACTTGTGTGTGTGCGAGGGGGCGGGGGAGAACGGCCCATCTCAACCCACACCCCTGAACATTCAACCTCGCTCGCTAAAAAAGTACTTTTGTTTGTTTACGGGGAAGTGAGTTCATTCGGACTGGACGGGGTTTGGGCAGACCGGATCCAATGGGTGACATTTGACGGCCGAAACACCAATAATCTTGTGGGGTTTCCAATGGAGTGCGGATGGTTGGATTCACTTGAAGTTACAACGGATTCACTTGAAGTTGAAAAGGTATAGATGCAAATGATAAAATAAACGGTTATCACCAATATCTGGCATTTCGGTTACAATTCACCTTCCATCCTCCATCTAAGTGCTCTATCTAGTGTATTTTTGGAAACATTCCAGTTTTTGAACTGTGAATTTCTCCTGAAATTTGTAACTTTCATAGAATTTAAGGTAACTTTCGACAAACCTCGTTACGTTATTTCTATTTTTTTGTTTTGATAAAGATATCTCATTCCGTTCGGTATATATGGCTAAATGGTCATATTGATTGTTCACAACTTGGAGGTGCTTCTGTGGTGGTATTACACTGAGATGAAATATAACCTGAAGAAGTGGAACAAACTGGATGTAAATCTGGTCACAAATGATGCGTATATCGATCCAGCATGATCAATTGGTGTAACATTACAGCCGCCTGAACTATGGCTGAGGGATTCTATTCTCCTGCAGCTTCATGCTACAGAGGTAAGCAATAGCTCAAGCGTTGATGGCGCACGATTCATTGGTATCAGCGGAGCATGGTCCGATGTGACTTTTCCGGGTGGAGGGGGACGAACATACACACACACACACACACACATGCACACAGTGAGATGCGCATACGTACTATCAAGTTAACCAAAATGTATGTCATGGGAATTGGGGTGTGACCGAGGCACGTCTCACAATCGTCCCCCCCTCCGCGCTTCGACGGTGGTAGAGAACTCTGCGCTGCATGGTGGTCATCCAGGCATCGCCGGAAGGATTGTCAGCGCGAGTGAGATTGATGAGACAGTTTGAAATGATGATAGTTTGGCGAGACACAACACTTAGTGAACCAAACCTTTTATATTTTTTATTAAAAGTAGAAGGGTCGTTTCTAGTCTATAGCGTTAATCGTGATGGACTTATCAATCCTCCGTTTTGCGTCATTCTATGATGCTTTGAAGGACCAGCAATGAGAAATCCGCAACAAATAGCTCATTATTTATGCTCCAACGCGGGAAATTATCTATCTTTACCAAAGATTTCATTCTCAGTCTGGAGGACGTCAATTTCGACAATCGTGTTTCACCTTAGACTTCCAGTGCAAGGTGATTGTTTATAACTGTTTCGTAGATCCAATGGATCCAACCCTTCAAGCGATATTGCTCTGTAACTAACAAGCTCAAAGATAAACAGCACACGCATTTTCGCTATCCATGATTGACAATAGCAAAACCAAGTTCACCATATCTATGCTCAATCTTTACACATATGACGCGTATATGGTTCAAAATAAAATGAATTCAATCGTTCACGTGCTTTATCGAAACTGCAAACGTACGCATGACTCCGACAGACGCCTCCAGCTCTCCGACAGTTCTTGTCACGCGGATTACTTGGTCGAATTCAACTCGGCATTTTACACGAACAAATAAGAGTCAATCAATGTGCACAACAGCAAATCTTTGTAGGGCAGGGAGTTAATTCAATAGGACCATCTGGGTCTTCAGGACTGCTACTATGGAACATATACTAGCGCAAATCAGGGTGATTTATTCTCGATAACGATTGCCTCGAGATACTACTGAGAGGAAACACAAGGATTACATATTCAAAGCCTAATTGACGGTCGTTGTGGTTTGAGTTCCTCTAGCCGTTTATCCCATTTGGATGTGAAACGATACCGGATATAGTTGAATGAAAATATAAAATAGAATTCCAAACAAGTGATTCCCAGTCGAATTTTATTTGGTTCTCATCGGAATTTCTGCAAAAAATTGAGGATACTGAGAAACGCTGCGCTTTGCCTTGGGAGACGACCGTGGTACAGGTTTTCTGTCATGGGGTATCTGGCTTGCGACATCTACTGTTGCGTTTTCTTTGTGTAACATTGCCGGAAGAAAAGGTTGGGTAATCTGTTGATTAAAGACTGCTCATGTTTATTGCTAATGCACGAAGTGCCTACAAAGAAATAGCATTAAAAAGAACGGTTTGATAGTTTTTTCCGACGGTTCTAAAATTATTTTCCTGCAAAAATCTTCTAGTGGACTGTTTTTTTCATTGATTGAGATGAATGTCACTCAGTTATTATTCTTAACTGTTATTCTTCCACTGAAAATGCTAACCACTCACTCACGTTTGATGTGCAAGGAGACTGTGAAATCTATCTTATAGTCTATATTTCTTTCAGCTTTTGGGGACGGAATTATAAATTTAACCTCCGTCCTTACCCCCTGAATGCGCTTAATATATACAGAGGACTTGAATCGACTCGAGTCGAATCCTTCAAAGTAACTTCCATATTCACACCCATATTATGCGTGTCCAGCTCGTAAATGCGGCCCATAGGTTGGAGCCGCTTCAGGTAACAAGTCCTCGATTGAAGAGGCAGACTGTAAGCAGCCTGTAAAACAGGGAAAGACGAACAGTTACGAATCAAAAGGTCTAGAGAGACAGGCACAGAACTCACACTCAATTTGAAATAGCGGCTCAGTGTGCCCAGATTTACAATTGCACCTCGTCATTCCGTTTGCAGCATTACTAAGCCGACAATAGTAATGGGGGTGTGCTTTTATCAACGGTATGTATTATACTCAGGTTGTTAATGTACCCACTTCTCGAAAACTGAGTGCACTTTACGACGGGATAAGGAAGGGTAAGCATTCACTTTTGATATATTTCAGGGTTTGCAAATACGAAACAATATACAGTGTGTTACATTTCAGATTTTCACTGACAGGCGTAGTACATTTTAGATTTCTCTTGTAGTATCGTCATGTGGCATTCGATTCCCCAGTGATCTAGCCATAACTACACACTATGATAAACGGTAAGAATAGTTGTCAAACCTCACTAACAGTTGTACGTATCCACAATATGCAGAACGGTAAATCAGATGGATGGAGCGGAAGACCACTGGTGAATGGGCATGCGAAACGATGATTTGAAAGAAGTTGCCAAACAGCTTAGTATTGTGATCAAAACATGTCCTACTATTGCAGCTACGAATCGAAAATAACGCTCAAACCTGGATTTTACAAGGTGAAGTCCAATGACAAATTCATAAAACGCTTGTCTAATGTTGTCGATGAGAACCCTGCAACCACATTGAGGCAGTTAAAGGAAAGAATAAAGAACTTCCCAGGTAAATCGATCAGTAAGAATTTGATTGATTCATTCCTGAATAAATACCGCCATTCGGTTAAGAAGCTAACCATCCAGCCTGTGGAATGAAACTCGGAAACTTCCAAAGTAAAACGAGCGGAATATGCTTATTGGTTAAAGCGATCTGGTAACGCAACACTGAGGCTACAATTGGACAGGTCCAACTACAACGTATAGTGCTATCGTAGCTAAGGACGTTCCCAGGTGGGTTGTAAATCCGTTTGAAGCTTCCAATTCGGCAAAGGACTCAACGTGAACACAGCAGTATGCTCATCTATCGCAGATATCATATCACTGGTTTCTATCAAGCTGCTCCGCGTTATTCCTGGTGTCTCAGTTGTAACGCCACCAAATTATCACCTCAGATGACGTCTGTTTTAATCCCAGCACCACTGTCTGACTTTCCCCATTGTGTTTTATATGGCGGCCCTCTGATTGACTGCTTTCCCTGTCTGAAAATTGTATCATGTTTTCAATAAAAGGGTAAAAATTAAAAATAACTTGAAAAAGTTTGTGTCAAGGTTAAAAGACTGAGTCGCAGCTAAAGCCTTGCGGGTTTTGTCGAAAAGATGACGGGTCAGTGTTGAAGGATTGTAGGTTTTGGCTAAAGCTTGATGGAAAAGAAAGACAACGCATGTGCGTGACCACCTGACCACCTAGTAATCCAGTTTTTATCGAAATTATTGCTTCACACCATGAACGTTGCAACCGAGACGCATTTGGTGACGTGCTTCCCTGGGTTATTTTCAGTCTACTTTTTAAATAGCTCGATTGATATCACCGTTGATTCGAACGTGTCGATGCTCTGAACACCATCTTTTACCTCTGGAAAGTTTGTGATTTTTGGAATAATTTGATAAATTTGTTAACAGCAAATTGCAAGCCACATACAGTTACCCAGTTTATATCTCATAAAACGTTTCTGTCTCTGACCACCAATTTCAGAAGTCAGCGTTAGACCTATACTGATTTGTCTTAGGTCACTCGGATGGGCAATCGTCGTCCTCTGCATTTTACGAAGAATGTCGTGTGAAGCTCAACAGGCATCGATAGTTTGTAACACCTTTTTCCCAACTGAAGAAATAATCGCAAACCTTCATAATGGATGAAGAAACATTTACCTCTGAGCTTCATGGTTGACGACCAACACCTGCATGCATGGTGACGTAAATGTAAGATGTTTTTATCTTTCATTTTATCCGATTTTGAAGTTGAAGACACCAAAACAAAGCTAATTGAGTCTAGTGCTCATTTAGTTTGATCAAGATAAGCAGTAATGCAAGAAACCAAAATAAGCGCCCAATAACATTCACATGAGAAAAATACTAAAAGCGGATGGTGTAGACAAAAAAGGTAAGTATAGGAGGACAAGAAATTTTGTGAATCCGATTTATTCAAGTGAAGTAACTAAATTCAAATCCAGGTTATTGCGTCCATAATTAGGTTAGTGCAACATGCAGTCCTCCTATTGGTACCCTGCAAATTCCGTGTGCAGAATCCTGTAAAACGGGACCACTTTTGCACGTCAAATAAATGTTGGCATTACGAAAGAAGTATCGCTTTCTGAGCGATGAGGCAAGTATTATTTAGGTTTGCGCATGTTGCACAGTAGTTTATGGTGTTTACCTACAGGGATAAGTGAACAGCAGTAAGTTATCATGAAATGTATTCAATTTGATTGAGCAAAGCTGCATTACAGAATGTGTGCGTCACGAGTCGTTTGCCTACTTGCAGTTATTTTTATTTTTCCCAGGTTTGTTTGTTTCTTCACGTAGTATATCTGCCCTCTAAATGACATGATGTAAAACATTTGCTTGCGAGTGTACATAAGATGCCGTGTTTCAAAACACGTGTTACAGGTAACACATTCGATGTATTTCGGCCACATACCAGCAAATTGAATATGGTCATAGTTTTACGGTTTTCGAAAATAACTTCCCAAAGTTAGGTCGTGTCTCACTCAAAAGCATACTCTGGAGAGTTAGTTTTACCTTTATCGATCATCGTCAATTCCTCAGCCTTCATCTTGTTACTCTACGCAAGGTACAATACGTGAAACGGGTCTGACACCTCAGGAGCAACCTTCCCCCACCCAATTATCTTTTATGGTCTGTACAATATCTTGAAAGTCACTGATCATATATGTATGGTTTGATTTTCAGCACGGAATCTCTAGTCCAGTCACACAGGTCCTAGATAGGGATGAGAATTTTTGCTAATCGGTCACCCGATATCTATGTCTACAACGCTCCAAATTTGTTTGTATTGTACCAAAACCTTACTGCTTCGCCGGAGCTGTTAGACTCGTTGTTGAGCGTAGGTTATCCCGAGGAATGAGAGGGTATGTTGTTCAGAGTGAATGGAATATAGCGGATATTGCAATGGAATTTAATTGTGAATGATGTCTCTTTCGCAATGAGCAGTAAAAATGTGACGGAGGCTTTTTGTCCAATCACGGGCTCCAGGGTACGTTACAGAAGGCTTGAAGCGATAGGCTATCAGCAATTTTCCAATGATCGCGAAATTTTTGAAGAACGCAAATGATAGTCACCTTTTTCGGCACTCTCTGCCTTCGCATTCTTCAACGCGGACTTTGTTTCTTTTGATTGAGGGTGGAGTGGGTTTATCAGCCCAGTTTCGTCCTGGAAAAGGTATCTCAAAGGTATCCTCATACCAAGCTGTCAACTCTGGATGGAAATTTTTGCTCGGTAACATTCTCTACACTTTCTGCTTTCCCGTCACTTATCATCGAAAATGATGTGACGATTTTTCAACCGCCGCTAGCATCAGCTGTCACCTTTGGAATCCGTTAGATGCAGTTGATTGCACTGCGTTTTCTTGGAGAATTCATCGAAGAAACTACATTACTACCCCTTCAGTCTGATTTTTGTTTGCCACATAGTAAGAACGTGAAAAGTTCTTTCTCCATGTCTCCTTGATCTCTCGTTTCTTACAAATATCATCATCCATATGTGTCCTGATATCGTCAAACTCCCCCGCAATAGACGCTAACTTACATCAGTCTCAAATTGACTTAGTCCGCTCAATTTTAGCGTACATGTAAGCTCAGTAGTTTGTTTACGATCTGGTATGTCAAAATGAGATTTAAACGGTTTTTATTCAGTATTCGCTAAAGGATAACGCAGAAGTTCATAGTGTTGCAGTACATATGAGTGAGACGAAAATCCAAGTAACCTACCTGTGTGTGGGTAAATATTTTACGCAGGCAACTATGTAACTGGCGTAAAATATTAATATTTCAAAAGCAATCAATCATAGTTATCTTCGCCTTGGTTATGACGTGCGTCTTTTCGGGATTTTGCGCCATCGTGACTGATTCAGGCCGTATAGACTGAGCAGTTAGAAGGCCATTTACATACCAATATTTCTCCCCATCGATATGTTAGTGGTGCATCGCTTCTTGTGAGGACCGTCACTTATCTCACTAATGTTTACTGGGGTAATAAATCCATTATGCTAAAAGGGTCAATTTGACTCAGGTCCCACTCTCAAAGAGATGCAACCACTATGAGGGTTAGCCGTATTGATTTGGTGATCAGAGTGGACACATCAAACCACTTCCTTTTTAGTACGTCAGGTTCAAACTTTCGGTAATGATTTTTCCTCATCTAGTCTTTCTATTCTAATCAATTTCAACTTTTGATTTCATGTCAAGGTAGCTCGACTATTGTCAGCATTCATTTCAGCGTCCGTCTTGAGGACCATGTATCAGAAAGAATTCTTTGCACAGTTCATTACAACAAAGTACAGCTTACCACAGATCGTTGGGTGAGAATCGCCTCAGGAATTGTGAGCTTGACCTAAATACTCTGAGTATGCCCAACTGGGATTTTTTCATTTTTTTCGCACTTATCATTGGACGCTATTGAACGCTATTCTTCCTTTACGACTAGGAGGAACGTTTTTAATGGCACTTGCATCCACATAGTCGAAAGCAAACCGTACAGAGCTGTTAGCATTATCGCTATCATGATGATTGTTACATATGTATATAGAAGGAGAATAACAATTTTTATGTTTGTTCCACTGTACACTTCGATAGATTTTGTGTTTTAGTTTATTGTTTATTTGTTCTTATGGAGTACGGGATTTCAACAGGCAGCATTCTAGACCCGGATGTCATATCTCTCAAAGTCTCTAACCATCGGCAATCCTCATCCCTTGGTCCCCAACCTGGATGGCGGGCTGCACCAACTGAATTCAAAGCTGAAGCCAGCTTCTTCATACCTCTTCGCCATGTCATGGTCTCAACGCCGCGGCGCTTCCTCCAGTCTCGCCAGGCCCGTGCAAAGAAAGCACGGAAAGGTAGCCAATGGGCAAGTATAAGCTAAAATTGAGGTTATATATGTCCTCATCAAAGACGACAATATCATAGGAGAATTCTAAGTCGTTGGGCCATAAGTTCGGAGAGCTCTGAACTCCCTGGTATCCTTCCACGTACAAAGAGAGCACGGAAAGGTAGTCGATGGGCAGGCATACGCAATACGTGACCAAGCCATCGAAGGCGATGTAAGGAGATGACTTCTGTAAGGTAAAGCCTATCTACACCCAACACACGACAACAAAAGTCGTCATTACTCACCCGATGTTCCCACCAGACATGAACAATGCTTTTGGAGAAATTGGTGATCTTATTCAGAAATTCGACTGGGATCCTCAATGCCGACGGGCCAGGCCTCGCAACCGTAAAGCAGACTACTACAAACCACAGCAATGTACACCCTTCGCCTAAGGGACTGTCGGATGCTATGGCGGCGCCACAGGTGTCGCAGGTTGGCGAAAGCCGCTTTAGCTTTCTCTATTCGTGATCTGATCTCCTCCCAAACACTGCCACTAGCTGCGATCAAGCTCCCAAGGTACTTTAAGCTCTCAACCACTTCCAGACAATTATCACAAAGAGTGGGTGCATGCACGGGCTCCTATCAGTCTTAAACAGGAGCTTTGCGTTTGGACGGCGCAAGCATATATCATACCCATATACCTATATTGCTGTGTTTTAAAGCTTGTTGGACTATCTGTGTATTGTCTCCCAACAATGTGATATCATTAGCATATTCGAAGTCAAGATCCCTGTTCTCCGTGAGCAGTTTTACTCCACCGTTTGTAAACCAAACAAGCCATTTCGTATCACGTCATCTACGTCAACATTGAACAGGAATAGAGATATCGAGCAGCCTTGTCGAATTCCACTGGCATAATCTGGCCATAGGCCCTAACCCTACCTGATGTATGAAGACACAACTCTTTGAGGATGGACACACTTCGGAAGTACTTCATACCTCAACAAACAATTCCATAGTGCAGTCTCACTGAAAAAGTGGATGGCTGCGCAGATGTCTAGGAACACAATAATCGTTGAACTTTGATAAATATGATGGTGCTATAGCAGCTGTCTGAGGGTTAAGACTTAATCAATGCACCCACGACCGGTCCGAAACCCAGTCTGCTCCTTGCGGGTGTACTCTTCACGTACCTTGTACAATCAGCGGATAATGACGAACGCCAACAGCTTTAACCCTATTTTGATAAGTCCTACATCCATTTTTAANCATTTTTAAATAGAGCTTCAAAAGGTCATTGAAGCCCGGCGTTTCGTGACGTCCCAGGGTTTGGATCTCCTTACGGAATTCGGCCTCAGATAATGGGAAGTGTTCCAAAATAGTTTATGAGAAGCTGATTCTGGTGGCCATCTAAACTGTGCTTTTAAGTGCTCCGCCTAGCGTGCAAGACGTCGATGTTGAATATGAATCGCCGAGCCGTCCGCTTCGCAGATCTTTTCGCTCACACCAAAAGCTTTCCTATCGGTGACTTGGATGAGGTTGAACAGCTTACGGGAATTTCCCCTGGCAAAAGCACGTTCCATCTCTGACGCGCGTTGAGTCCACCAGATCTCGCGGTCTTTGCGTCGGCTTATGTTGATGTTACGTCTCGTTACGAGTCGCATTTCATTATGCTCGCCATTGAACGGGATTGATCGGCATGCGTTGACAAGGAGAGACTCCGCAGAAATCCAGGGTGTCGTGGCACAACGTGTCAGACCACAAATAACTAAGCCAGCAGAATGCAGAGCGTTCTTTATAAGCAACCAGTGCTGGTAAACGTCATCGGATGTGGTTGGTTCTAGCTTTTCGGCCAGCGCCTTCTGAAAGACAGTTAGGCGTGCTCGTTCGCACAACTTATCACAGTCTGACCATTGTTGTGTTATGCTTTTGGAACGTCCACCGAAGCACATGGACAGCTTGGCGCAAACTAACGCGTGACCTGATTCGAGAGTAGTACTCCATTGCAATCGTCTTGCATGCAGCCCCGCCATTTGTGGCTTATAGTGATGTGGTTGATTTGCGTTCGACACCGGCTGGAGGAGGGCGGACGCCAAGAGGCGTTGGAACACCCTAATTTCTTACTGGCGAGGAATAAGCGGTGAGCGGAACACAAAACCAACAGCCGTTCCCCGTTTTCCGAGCGACAAGAATCTAGTCCAAAAGGACCTCTCAGATGCGCTTCACTCAAAGTCAGCCGACCTACTCTAACATTCATGTCTCCTGATAAAATCACAATATCAGCCCGACTCGCTTTACACAAGAAATCGTGTAGATTATGATAAAATTCATCTTTGACTGCATCTTGGGTACGGTCAGTTGGGGTGTACGCCGACACGACAAACTCGTTCCGTCTATCGGGGCGGTAGCTGCTTACTGTGTACGAGCCTCTGGGTCTCAATGTGCACAACCCACTGTCTGCTTGGAGCCAACTCAGGAGCGCGGCTTTAGTTCCCTCACTGACAGCCACACTAACTCCAGCAAGCCCGGAAGCCGCAGACTCAGGGCTCCCAGAGAGGCGTAAATAAAANAGCATCAATCGGATACTGCAGTCTTGAATGCAAGTTTCTTGGGTCTCGAGCCTACGAACTAAACACGCCCGTTGGCCTAATCGCATCGGAGTGAGCACGGTATACGTGGTTAGTTGAATGTGCATCGAGGAGGAAGAATGGCGTCAACTGGCTGGGGATTCAGTATCCATCTCGTTACTTTGATTCTTCGTGGAAAAATATCCTTCTGTCTCGTTCTCGAGGTTGGTGCGCCTAGAGGATCTAAGCCATATATACTGAATTAGCCCGGAAAAACGTGGAGTAAAATTATTCTGTTCTTAATACAATTCGCGTGAGACGTTTGCCCTTAATTCGTTTTATCACCGAAGCCTAGGAAGTTTTTCGCAGTTTCCATTCTACTTCTGACTGAACTCGTTTCATACGTATTTTGCAATATCCCTTAAATGGCACACTTACCAAACGATCTAAGAAAAAGAATTGAATGAAAGACTGAAAACATACCGTTATTGCAAGAATATGCGCTCTCTTTGAAGGCATTGTGAAAAAACTATGGTTTTGCCTTTCAGTCGCGGTAAGATATGTAGTAGTAATTTGGTACAATTAAATGTGAGATCCAAGCAAGCAGGACCAAACTTATTTAGTTTAAACTGTAAATCCGACATTTTATCGATTCCAATGAATATTTCGGTTCTCGTTAATTTTTTACCAGTTATTATGTCATCACTGCGCTGTGCAGGGCTACTTATTAACGCAAGGCAATGAAGCACATATTTCAGAATTGGCACATCACACTATACAGCCTTGATAGAAATAGTAATTAGTTGCTCTTGAAAAAGACAGGTTGATGATTTGAATATCTGCTCATAAACTGTTACTTGCTGAAAATGATTGAATGTAATGTCTTCAATGTCATTTCACTAATGCCTTCTATCATATGAACAGAAAAAAGTTCTTTTATCCGACCGAGCACCATCACTGTGGGAATATAGATGCAAACAATACAAACTCAGCATGATGAACAGTCAATTTTACGTTGTTATATGAATGAATAATTAAGCTTATCAGGGTATTGAATAACTGAAGTTATACCAAACTAGGACATGTGTACTGTATGCGTTCGTGTAGAGTCAGTTTTACCAAGCGTGATACAGGTGTACGTCGCGGGCTTTATTCGTGTGTGGATCAGGCTGATGCAAAAGTTCGCACCAGCTGCAGGAGGTTTCCAAATATATGGCTCCAGTTCATGAGTTGTGATAACGTCGTCTGAATAGAATACCAGATATTGAAGTTTTTGTGCCAATGTTGAAAACACGATTTGAAACGATGCGAGAACCCCTATACACTATTAGAGTGTTGAGCTCACATCCTACCAACAGCCCCGTCAAATAGGTTAGCCAATACAGGTTTCACTCAGTCGCGTTGAATTTAAATTCCTGATTCTGCTCGCGCCTAAACGCAACAGCGGGATATAAAACATTCAACGGAGATAAGTATTCCGATCTAGACATGATGGTACAGGAATTTCATTATCTTCAATATCGGAAGGCTCGGGGATAGAGATGTATCATCTAAGGAGCTCGTTATATACGGTGGCATGTCGATGGCTTCATTTTGTTTTGTCAATGTCACACGTCACCCAGAGTGAATAAGAATTTTTCCTCTCTGATAGGGCTGAGAAGTTGCGTTATCCGTTCGATTGCAACATGTGATTATAAATAATATTTTTTGGATTTGTTTCATCGATCAATTGGAATGGAACAATATTATAAGGTTGTATATTCAAATGCTCTTGTTTTACTCCTTCCAAAAAAATACTCATTATTATATGTAGTTTTTTGAATGATTTGTGGCAGCTCATTACTCATTGATTATTAAAACCTCTGCAAATAGATTCTGTCAGCATGTAACATCCTTCACTTCATTAACGAACCGAGGTTAATTATCCGACCAAGTGAGAAGTATTCCCTATTCTGTATTCGTTCCTGGAAAACAAATCGTGTTAGATAACTTAACTTCTCAATCCATACACTCCCCAGTGTGCGGAAGATTTATAACCGGGATGAAACGCAGAATGGTGCGTCTTTCGGCTATCAGACTCAAAAGTTAGATGGTACTCTCACGATCATACTTACCTTCTGTAGCCTGGTACTCAGCGATTGGAGAATCCTGTATTAACAATCCTGTCCCACGATAAACATACGATATAAAGCTGTTAACCAAACCGCAAGTGTTTGGTATTTTGGTGTGTTAATTAGTCAGAATGTATGTTGGTCTAATCGAGTTACTTCTGTACTTGGGAAGGTCAAAAAATTACCATTTTATTTTCTACGTTTGAAAGTCTTATCAGTCCCTTACTCGCAGATTCAGCATTATCTTTACGCCTGTATATGGCTGAATGAGCTGTATTGGTTCCTTGTACTGTTCCAAGGGATGCTCAGGAAGGATTTGCCAGCTACTCTCTCGATCTTTGAGATGTTTATGTAGATGTAGCAGAGTATTCCCGGAAATTCTCTGATATTTCATCGTATCAAAACATACAAACTTCCTTCACTCGTCATCCACAAATATAATGAAAACCCCTCGCGTCTGTTACACGCATGTTTTATAAGTTGTATCCTACTCTCCCATCCGATCCCATAATAGCAGAATATTTTGTAGAATCCCCGCCTACTGTTGTCTTGTGATGCCTTATTTTGGCCGATATTTCTGTACCCCGGATCTCCTCAGTTACGAACTCAATTCACTGAGATCGTAAATGACGTTTCATTTTATCCTTGCTATCTAAACTTCTGGTGTAAGTGTATTTGCTTAATTCGTTTTACTTCAGCTACGTAGTTGCCGAATGTTCATCTTTCGGGGTGCATAAAACATATACTGTACCTGACTTCAGACACCAAAAGCATTAGACTATGAGAATCAATAAGAAGGTCAAAGGTGTCCAATCTCACACGGACTGTCAGTTCTTCCAATATACTTGCTCCCACAAAAGCAAAATGCAAACTACGCATCCACTCGAAACAAGCATTCCGCGTGTTAAGCTGAATGTGGATTGGGATTTTGAGGCTGTAAAACTTGACGTCAAATACCTCCTTAAGCAGGTACGCTAGTGACTAATCTGGCCTTGCCAATATCAATAAACATGTTCCCCTATCACTGTCTTGATCTCGTGCGATTCAATTTTACTTGAGTCCAATCTGTACACTTTTGACAAAGTCAGTTGAATGACTGAAACATGTTTGATCATGCTGACACACTGACAGCGATTGTGAGTCATTCAATGAGGACATGCGAACTCTTCCTGACAGATTACAGACGAAAAAATTAGCTGGTTCACCACTGTTCATTCTGTCCGTTTAGAACAAACAAAATACTGTTTAGATCTTGTTCCATGATAGTCCCGCATGGGATAATCTTCTTTGTGGGGTTTGGTATAGATCAGAATATAAATCAATGAGAAATAGAATACGCACTTTGCGGGAAGCCTCCATTTCATAAATTATTTGTAATCGTGAACGTGTAGCGTTTTGCGTTTAGTAACAATGGAATTTCAATAAAAATATTGAGAACTCTTTATTTACTCACCTTGCGATGGTACACATCCATAAGGAACATGTACAGAAATCAGTCTGGCAACTGACAGTGTGCACACATGCAACGTTAGATCATCAATCGTCAGTCACTCACTCTGTTACTGTCAACATTTAGACATCTTGATCATTTCGGGTCCC
>UZAN01042485.1:7043-20333 GCA_900618425.1 Echinostoma caproni | reverse complement strand
GAATTGGCGAATTACTTTTATGTCAAAGTAGCATGAAATGAACATATACATGGTAACAATTGATAAGCTATTAGCTCGTGTATAATCAAGGGTGTTTGGATAAGAAATATTATCATTTCAATGTATCATCAATGGGCATTTGCTCGTGTACTTGGCAACAGAGAACACGTGCAAAAGTCAAGTGTCTTATCACGTGTAGACAACATCAAAGAATCATCTAGAAATAAATAAAGTCACGTATACCGATTGTGTGTCTGTAACGAGGAACAGGGGAGAGAGCCGGCCATCCTGAAGCAATGAGAACCACATTAGCACTCTGTTTTGTCCAATTCTTTGGTCGATTTCAATCCAGTTCTATAAGAAGCATTAGTTTGCACGGGGGCTGTGTAGAGCTCTTTTTTCCCATAGTTACGGAATTCACATTCGATTGGGGAATGAGGAGATAGGACAGTGCGATCCAGTCCGTTATTCATTGACTGATACGGTCCGGGTGAGTAATGACTGGTATCGTAACAATAGCTGGAATTCATGTCCGAATGGGCCAATGAAGAAGCTTTCAGGGAGAAAGCGGCTGCGGCTGCTGCAGCGGAAGAGGGGTCAAGCTAAGACCTGTCAAGAGGGTATGAAAACCCTAACCAGGAGACTGGGTCATATATGGGTACTGTTAGATTTCCTGGCTGGGGTCCTCGGGATGAACGATGACCGTTGGTTAGCGACATTGAGTGATATGGCTGAGTGTCATAAACAGTAGCGTTCGTGCATCTCCTCAATTTCTCTTCTTCATTAACCCACTGAACTTTTCAATTCTCTTTTCGATCCTACTTTCAAACTTTCTGTTTTCCTCCTTTTGTTCACCCAAATGGGCAACCAAAGCATAGCATCCACAGGCGTCGCACGGAAACTGAAACTCACTGTACTACCGCTTTTCCCATCAAGCCTTAGCCAAAACCCATAATCCTTAGGCCGTGGACGTTAATCCTTTAGCCTGAGCCCGCAACGCTCTAACCACGACCCGTAGTCCATTAGCCTCAACATCAGACCAAAAAGTTTCGGAATATTCTGAGGTTTACGAATTTTGAAACATTTTATTTTTCACAAACGTTGATTTTGCAAAGTTGGATTAAGAAATAATGTGTGGTGGTCTCATGTTGCACATGTTAATTGGCGAGGGGTTAAACAGTACATGTATGGTCAAACAAACTGACACATCTCACATGGCTTCAGTGTTTTCCTGCGATGCTTCGGAAAGAAAAAACTCAGTCCCGAGATAATAAACACCGTTCGCAAAAGATTAAAAATTTAGTGAATCACCAAATAAACTTAAGAGAAAACCCATAATTCTTGAGCCTCGATCATGGTAATTGTGTCAAATGTTATAGCGTTAAAAACACTGATAATAGTGCAAGATGATGCATAACACGGGGCAACACGATACAGTTTTCGGACGACTGTGATGAAGCAAGCTTCCCAGGTGACGTTAGCAAAGCGCTTTCGTGTCACAGCCTCTAGACTATAAACCATAAACCGATTGTACCAACCAATTGGAAGTCATGCGGCCCAGACAGAAGCTGTACAGCGCCAGAAATGCTAGCACGCGATTAGCAGAAGCTTGGATGACCAATGAACTTATTCTATGCATATTATTTAAACCCCGTGATTTCCTTCAATAAATAAACTGCCATTCCTGTGGCCTTTTCCTCGCGTCTCGGTTACGTGGACTACTGTCGTGTTCGTGCCAGTGTGATTCAGTGCTCACGTGGCGTCCGTGATTCCTAACACGAGATTCGTAATTCGTGATCGGTGCGTACCTCGATCACTACATCAGCTTATCGTATTTAGCATTTAATGGATAGTTTAAGATTCGCTCAGTTTTATTCATGCAGACCGTAGAATAGTGCAAAGGAAACCCCACTTGGAGCTAGTTATTCTGTCATCCCAGTAATGGGTTAGTATAACTGGATCTGCAAACATTCTGTTCAACCTAATTTCTACTTCCCATTTTATTTTAGAGTGGAAAAGTGAGAATTGGTTACCAGGGGCGCAAAGTTGCACCCCGAAAAGTTTACTGCGTTTGTTTGTTCCGATAAGATAACCGTACTGTCTTGAAACGATAGGGTCTTGGAGTCTATGACCAGCGGAGTTGAATACCTATCTATGCCGCGGATAGGATGAAATGACCAAATGGTACTGGGCCTATCATTGGGTACCATATTCTCAAGATGTGTCATGAATCCATCCATGATGACAACCATTCCGCATTTGGAAGAAAAGTCGATTGATCAAATATAAATATTCTATAAATTACCAGGCACAACATCATCACCCTGTGTGGGATCATGCACAGAGAGAGTCATTCGTTTCACTTCTGGTAGCCCCGACCGAACTGTCCGGATAGATCAGGCTGTGAAAACAGTGGGAGAGCAATGATGAAGCAAGAATTAGAAGCTATTTTGACGAGTAACGAGGGCATGAGCGTTGGCATTGTACACTGAATGGTGTTTTCAGTCAGGGAAATATTGAGGGAGCTGAGAGTTCACTAGCCAGGTGAAATACCACTACCTTTTCCCTGTATTCAAGTGTCATGATTAAGCCTAGTGACTTTCGTCGAACAAAGAAAATGTGAACTGAAAAGCTAAGAATCATTGAACAACTGTTTCAATCTGATTGTATCTCACCAAAAGATCAGCAACCCAAGGGAAGAAGAAATCGGCAACCTCAGAGCTAGAACGCACCCATTCTGCCCCCGTGGCCACCAGTCAGCTGTTCAAGCCGTGGTTTCATTTTGTGCATGCACGATGAGAGCGAACCGAGTCGAAAAGTCTTACGCTGTTTTAGCGTTCAATTTGACGCTTCTGTAAATACAGAAGTTCATCATGTAATCGGATCCTGTACAAGTTATTTTGGCTTGCGATTTATACTACAACTCATTCATTTAAAGAAAAGGAGTCAAATATAAATTTTAGCTTCATCCGTGTTTGAATTTAAATTGAAATGTAGTATTAGCTTACTGCAATCGATATCCCTCGAATAATCTCCGATCAACCACTCACAATGTTGTCCGATCACCAAGGGTAAAATGACAGTGGGGTAAGAGATAAACCTTTACGATTCGAAGTCCTCAAAATATTTTTGGTATATTTAGCCTTTTCGCCTACCTAAGGTTTTTGTGATTTCGGGAAGGCTTGCACGTGTATCAATAGACCCCAACACCTTTATCATTTACAAAATGTTAGTTTGCTGTAGTAATTGTAGTATGCATAGATTACGTATCAGAAATCACGGATGCCACGTGAGCACTGAATCACACTGGCACGAACACGACAGTAGTCCACGTAACCGAGACGCGAGGAAAAGGCCACAGGAATGGCAGTTTATTTATTGAAGGAAATCACGGGGTTTAAATAATATGCATAGAATAAGTTCATTGGTCATCCAAGCTTCTGCTAATCGCGTGCTAGCATTTCTGGCGCTGTACAGCTTCTGTCTGGGCCGCATGGCTTCCAATTGGTTGGTACAATCGGTTTATGGTTTATAGTCTAGAGGCTGTGACACGAAAGCGCTTTGCTAACGTCACCTGGGAAGCTTGCTTCATCACAGTCGTCCGAAAACTGTATCGTGTTGCCCCGTGTTATGCATCATCTCGTAGGCTAGGATCAGCACATTTGCCTCATCCCCCGAACACACCCATCGAATCTCCTAGGTACTTCCCGTTGATTTCCGGGTGATTTGGTGCGATCATTTGCTAATGACTTTTGGAACATACCCAGCACTCGTTTCCTCAAATATACCGAATATGTAGCAGGTGCCTTTTGCTCATCTCGCGCATTCCATGGTATTCAGTCTGTGAGCGGTGTTCACAGAGATTTCGCCATTCATGCAGTTTATGGAATTTCATCGAGACGGTCCAGATTACTCAGTCGGACTGTCATCTTCTGCCGACCGACTAATCCAGTCTGCACCGCAAGCCGCTGCAGTGTGAAACCATTGAAGCATTCCACACACACCCACACACACACACACTTGAGATATTTGCCCACCTTAAGAGGAGACCACATTCCTAAATCATAATGAGGACTTTCACAAGGACCCGTTTTGTGTATTCCTTTCAAGCTGATCCTCAGTATGTACTCATTCTATCGAATGCTAATGAGCAAGCTCCATATTGGCTCAAATTACTATACCTTTTTAAATTCAAGTGAATCCGTTGTAAATTCAAGTGAATCCAACCAATCGCACTCCATTAGGAACCCCACAAGATTTTTGGTGTTTCGGCCGTCAAATCGACCGGGTCTGTCTTAACCCCGTCCAGTCCGAATGAACTCACTGCCCCGTAAACAAACAAAAGTACATTTTTAGTGAGTTACCGAACAAGGTTGAAGGTTTCGGCGGTGGGTGGGTGGGCTGTTCTCCACCCCCACCCCCACACACACACATCCGTTCCACTCGCGAACGTTATGTCCGTGATCGTTGATCGAGTGTGCGTCATAGATACGAATGAATGAACTCGGAGTTAATTGACCTCTGTCGGTCGGGTAAGGAAGCGAATCAGGTCGAGATGGATCGAAAAGTCGGTCACCATGCCCGGACGTGAATGTGAGCATGATTCTTTGCATGAGTGGAGTCAGTCTAAGCCCTCAATAACCCAATGAGTAAATTCCATTGAGGTCGAGTTGCTCTCGAATAAAACCGATTCCTTTGAATCGAAGGAGGTTGCTTACGTATTTCTGACATTGAAATGCACACTTGAAAGGATACTTAACAACGGTAACAATGGTGAAATAAGTAAGGGTATTCCCCCGGAATAATAAGGTCAAATTCGAATCTATTCACTAGCTAAGTAGTCGTGTGTTTGGGTGTTTATCAGGGATAAACCTGCTAGCTCATCGAATTCAGACTGGTGGGGTTTGTTGGCTAGGGTACATATTGTGTATCCCCATCCGTCGTCAGCCGTACCGCGCTTTATTCGCTTAAGCTGTTGGTGAATGAACGTGGGTGCAAAATGTTCAGTGGACAACAAGCTATCGGAACAGGATAGATAGGGCAAGCCAGGTAACATGTGTGAAGGGGACACAATATGAGAAATTTTAGACAAGAGTGAATAAACCAAGTGTGAAAATGTGAGTAAAAGACAGTCCATAAGGAAATGAGGAGACTGTAAAAGGTGTCACATAGGGCAATCACTCTTATGGCCATGGTAACAGCAAAGTTTCTGTTCGTGCCGTAACCCGTGATTCACTGGGCTGGAAACATTGTTGAGAAAAGAATTCAGCTGCCATTGAGGATCTGGTGCGGAAATCCGACCGCTCTGATTCGACCTTCCGCTGTCCGGTAAAAAACACTTCACAGTTATTAATCACTGCAAGATTGACTAAACGAAAGATAGCTAAACAGATTTAGTTTGATTGAAGTTTGAGTTTTCGGTAATCGTGCGAAAAAAATGAACCGTCTTAATTCACTAAAGTAAAAACCAACAGGTATCTATGAAAAAATGCATTATTTCGGAGCGGAATGAATATAATCCGGAAGACACCAGTGACTACAGAGAAGTTGAGTAATAATGTGAAATGACTACACCACCGCCCAGGTCAGTTCAGAGCAGAAAAAGTGTCACTGCTCTCCAACTTTATGATAGGTAGCTCATTTACACAATTTTCGTGGTAACACATACGGGAAATATACTGCAAAGTGGCATCCGCGGTGCCACTGACCCTTCTCCCTTATTCAACATCCAGTATTAAAACAACCGTGGGTAGAATACTTCACCGACCTTTACCTCATACCCTATGGAGCACCCGATACAGAGTTATCATCGCTTGTGGGATCATGGATAACTGTAACTCATGTGTGCATCAGCAGCGGAACTCGGTAAGACTTACTGAACCATTCGAACTGTGGCTCCTCCATCTCCGTATTGAGTCAATAACCAGATAATTTCTCGAGATAAACTAGCAAAGTGAAAGCACTAAAAAAACTCAGATTGAACGGTTTATGCCGAGGTAGATTTTGCTACATCTCAACTGGTACAATAGGGGAATGCAGATGTTGACTGGTCCATATATGCTCTTACGGTATGCAGTCCTAGAAACCACTGTCTTCCCTCCTCAACATGAGAATGTCTAAACATAAGGGGCAATCGTCTAGTTCGTCTTCCAGTGAGAAATGTATATTCTTGTTTAAACTGTTCATGAATCGAAGGGAAGGAGTTGTCGATGTCCTATGATGTCATCAACGTATCTCCTGAATAATGCAAACTGCTCTAAGGTGTGTGCTTCTCGTTTTCCAACTTAGGGACATAAATCCGCCGCAATAGGCTCCAAGAGACTTCCAACAGGCACACCGTCTATTCGTTGGCAAGCTTTTCCTTGGAAACTGAAGCTGGTCTGCATAAGAGAAGTTGTTTCGGCTCAGACATAGGTAGGCCAATTTCAAGGTTACGCTGCTCGATATACTGTAAAGTATATTCGACTGTCTCATGCAATGGCACTTTACTCAAGTGAATCATTATCCGCAGAAGCCAGAGATTGATCTTCAAATCCTCTATTGATTAAACCAGTTGGAAACTGTCCTTAACTTTTGATTTATACATTCGATCCCCAACCACCGACACGGACGCCAACCAGGAGGGAATACGGAACGATTCGTAGGACTGGATACCGAAAGAGTTTATGGACGGGTCAATTTCTAAACTTTTATAGCTTTGTACCAACCAACTACGAGTACGGTATAGCAAAAACATTATTCCATCCAGCATATTGTCGTATTTGTACCCAGGATAGCTTGCAAGCGGAGTTAGACCTAGTCCAATCAATTCTGATCGAGGACGGCTACCTGGACAGTTTTATTAAAAAGTTCAGTCGGACACCAGCGCAAAAACCAGCAGTATATAACGTACCTTAGAATTTGGTCTACAGTTGCCTTCATTTCAAAGGCTACAATGTCAGGCTGATTTTCCAAGAGCGATTGAAAAAAGTGGTAAACAACACCACCACCACCCACAAAGCAACCCACGCTACTGTCCGCCAAATCACACGTCATTTCCCTGTTTGAATGTGGATGCGGAGCATCTTACATTGACAGAATCGACGGGCAGTTGTATACAAGGGTCCAAGATCACATCCCATGTTGGACTAGACGCCGATTGACCGAATCGAAGAAGATCAAAGGTCACTATTCAATTCGATCCCTAAAACCCACATACTCGCATCACTCACCGCTAACACCCCCAATCACATTACACTGTTGCCAACCTCCACCCTTTCTCAAGAACACCGAACACACAAAAAACCTGCATAATCTATGGCCCTAAATCTATTGATGAAAAGTCATGGTACGGACCCGAAAAGTCGCTGTTTTCTGCCGTACCAGTTGAGATGCAGTAAAATCTGCCCCAGCGTGTAAATCGGGTAAAATGACATCATTTTCATCTGGCATGTTACTATTGTATCCAATCCCTTGAACTATAATGCAATATTTCAACAGATCCAACCCAAGACATTATTCTGCCGTGTGAACAACACCATTTTCTTGATTTGCCTATGTTTCAATCGTCGCAGTACTTTCGTGAAATGAGGTAAATCTTATAAGTTTACGCGCCACTTTCTACTTCAGAAGTAGAGTGGTTCACTACAGATAGGCAGCGCGTTTTCGCTGATAATCTGTTCTCCCCGTGAAGGTTTACATCTATCTGGTCGCAAGACCGCGGTTTCCCGAACTTCGCAATGTGGACGTGTCCGAGACCGGGTGGCAAACGAGTATNTGAGAATCGCAAAAACGTGTCAAATAAAACAGGAACTACAAGAAACCACGAAGACTAATGCTGCAGAGATCACAGATGCCAAATATCGAACTCAGTTAGAATGAGATAGAGGGAAATTTGTTCGTGATCTGGTCGGGTGTGGAATGGAACAAGTTAAACGATTTAGAAAGAATGTCATTCTGTTTTGTTTTCATTTTGGAAAGTACGAAGAGGAGTTCCGGGGGAGGGCGGGTAGAAACAAAAGTACACACCATGCAGTTCATGCAGTTGAGTCGGTGACATAGTCATCCTCGTAAACAGGGTCATTCAACGTCGAGGCGTCTGAGTCCACCGCATGCACCATTTCCAACGTGTCCGTTGGAGACTGTTTATGTTGATCTGGGGCTTCCGGTGACGCTGCAGGAGGGCAGAGAAGACACAGGCACATAAGTTAACCAAACAACCCAGTATCTCTAAAGAACACAAACAAGCAAACAATTTTAGTCTCGGCGATTGATCAACTTTTTTATGATGTGTAAGACAAATGTGGGGGAATTGAGGGTTGTCACCTGTTCCAGTTCCAATATACCATTATTACACATTGTACACATTGTTACACAATAGTCCCGTTCCGTAAATCGAACGTAGTTATACTCTTGAAACCAAGGAGGACTGGACTGTGGGAGCTGAGGGGGAGGGAGACGAAGTGATTTCGCAAATTGGTTATGGACGAACAAGAGGCGGGATATGTAAACAAATGTCGTCCGCTTCGACTAGCATGCAATTTTTAAGCGGCATAGATGGGTGACCGGGATCACGACAGACAGGATAAAACGCAAAATTCACATTCACTGTGCGACTTGACTGTGTTATTTATACAATCACACTTGCAATGTTTATAGTGTTTTCAGTGTTCAACCTTGTTGGATGGTTTCATCGAACTGTTGTAGGTAAGCTCCTGGTCGATGTAGGTTGCCTCAGAGGAGCAAGTAAGCACGAACCATACATATATAAAATGAGACTGTAGAAAAGGGGACTTTATCTTTCAGTTGCAACCATCCACAAAATTTTGTCCCATGAAACGTACTGTCAATCAGTATTCTAGGTTTTCAAGTGAAAAACCGCAGACATCGTATTTCCAAAAGGAAGGAAGGATACTGATTGATTTTTTTGTTGAAAACGATTGATAACTTGTTCTGAATGTTCTGAATAACTTATTCACGAATAAATCATGATTCCACATCAAGCTCAGTATCGTTACCTAATTTCAACACTCTGAACCGAACACTCAGAAAGCACCAGATATGAGTTTTGCTTCCTGTTGAAGTTTATCATTTGTGCATACCGGCCTACAAGCTCGGGAAGTGAACACCAATGAATGCGGACCTAAGACGACCGGATTCGTCAGTTTAAGTTCAACAATCAAGTGCACTATGGTACTGTACCGTCAGCCGAACCCAACAGTTGTAAGACAATCAACATGTGGATAGTATGGTGGAAAGGGAGTGGTGTGGGGTGGTGGCAACACCGAGGTAAGCCGCTGTTGTGCTTCGGTGAAACACTGTTTATCACACCGAATTCAGACCAGTAGACTTCACTGATCAGGACACTGATTGTGTCTATGTGCTTTTCGTTTGTCACGCAGCACCTTACCAGCAGTTTCTCCTCAGACAGAGAGAGAGGACCATGTGGAGGTCGACTGAGGCGACTCCGCGACGAAGTATGAACAAGTGCAAGAACAAATAAGATTTTTCCAATTACTGCACAGTTGTGAAACAGTCTTCTCGTACTTTGTACTATGTTTATTCTTCCTATAAGCTGCCGGTATTCAAGAGCAAAATCAATAATGGATTAATATTTACTCATTTTCGTCCTTAGCCCACTAGGCCCAATTCAATTATTGATTTCTGCAATTATATGTAAGTGCAAATAGTTTGCCGATCTAATAATCAATGAACCAAGTGGCCGCGAATGCGATATTCCAACAAGTTCAAATAAAGCACGTCAAAAACGCGGTGTTTCTAATCCACGTAAGATGACACTACGGTGTCTCCTGGAGGAAGCACGATGCTAGCGTAGACTACATTAAGCAACGTTTTTCGCGGAATATCATCTCTGGAAAAGTTGAAGAGAAACAGAGAGACAGGACAACCATGTCGTACCTGATGAAAGTTCACCTTAGGTCCTAACATTCCCGAGGTCCGATGGTTGAGTACTTGTAGAAGCAGGACATAATTCTCTGGTACTCCGTATCTCAGCAAACAGTCCCGCAACACAGAATCATCGACGGAGTCCAAGGCTGCTCTGATGCTCAAAAATAAGACAATAGTTTGCCGTCTATATCTGTAGCGATGCTATAGCTACTGAAAAGGTTGAATATTTGATCTATGCAACCACGTTGTGCAATAAACCCAGCCTGTTCTTCGTGGATTTGTCTTTCGTCAAATGTGCTTAGTTTGCTTAACAAAACGGACGCTAACAGCTTCGGCACTATTGGAATCAGACTTATGCCTCTGTGGATGAAACAGGTAGTGCCCATGTGAACATCCAAGAAAGAGTTTCTTACATTAACCGTTGACTATGAGAGAACAACGGAGCACTAACCTGCAGGTTTCCCTGAATCTTCTATCGAAGGATTTTCTCCAACCGATAACGATTCTCTGGATGAGCCCGATTCATCTGATCGCACGGTTAAACGCGGTCCAGTGTGTTCAACCATCTGTTCTTTTTGGTTCTCCATCGAAAGGTGACCATCCGAATCGGTGGATTTGACCGAACACGAACTGATTGGGTTGGACATATTCCTGGATGGTATACGGTCTCCCAGTCCGGAGAGACTGATGAGCCAATCGAATTGGTGAGCTTGTTTATGAGCTTTACGAAGATCGGAAGCGATGCGTTGCACCTGATCACGTTCGTGATTGGTCAGACTCGATCCGTGGAAATAGGTGGACTGTTGAAGTGCCATCAACTCGAGCAAGGGATTATTTGTTGGTCCGGGTCGAGAGGAGGTGGTGGGTTTGGGCGGTGGAAATTCACCATCGCTGAGTCGACTGGTGCCTGAGGCCTGCTCGTCGTCATCCATCCCGCTTGTCAGTGACTGAAATACAGTGTGTGGAAAGATGCTTATTAATCGCGTGAATTAACTCGTGNCTCGTGACAGATGTGTAGAGGGGGATTTCTGAGGGCATGTTTGCCCGTGCTTGAAAACCTCTGTCGACATCGCCTCACACGATTCCAAGCGCAAAGCTGACGTTAAATAAAGATCACGAGGTACTCGACGTCACGTAACAACACACCTCCAAAGATTACAGTGCCTGTGCTACGCATGTCATCGGACTGGATTTGCCCGCCTGTAACGTTTGGTGAGGTATGTAGAATTCGCAAGAGTGATAAATCCATGAAAAACACGTGAGGTTATCAAAAATTGGACCGGAAAACTGGACCACATTGGGCTTAGGTGTCGGGAGAAAAACGATCTATTTAATTACTGGTGAGATTAAATTATATTTGATTGATTGTCATCGGCAGTGATACTCTGTCATCTGGACATTAGTTGTATACACTTTATGTTTGCCTGCATTCCGTATCTTTTTGGTACTGCTCTCAGCTATCTAACTCTTCCATGTGCTCCTTAAAAAGTGCCCGACAAGAGACAGTAACAATGATGTGCTGATGTGCCATTTTTCAAACTGAAAGTGCAACTGCGTGGGTGAGACCGTTATTCACTCAGGTCCAATTTTCATTTTTTAACTTCCTTTCAATGAATATACAATCATGAAATTTACAGAAGCAAGAAGCGGTGAATCAAAGGGATGTCATACAACACATCTGGGGAAAGTCCGGTGGTGTTGGTGGGATTTGAACACACGTCCTCGGGGGGTGATCATTTGATGACCTTAAACAACGCAAATCTCATTTGTAGCTCGGAGAGTTGAATATGAGACAAACAAGCTTTGAAGAATCATTGCGATGATATTGTACTAGGTGTTATTGACCAGACAAGAGACTATCGGATACGCATAAGTGACGAGCGGCAAGAAACGTGAAACCGGTGGTGTGCTTCTGAGGAATTTGTTCAGTCATTCATATACTACTCATTATAGAAATTTGGTGGCCTTTACCACCGGGTTACCTGCAATGATCGCAGTAGTATTAGTAGTAATATCCACGGAACACGAACCACGCAACAGGATTCATAGGACACGAATCAAGGATCAGTTATCATGGACTGGGTTACGGAAGCACTGGACCGCAATGGCACTAACACACAATGTCCCACGCAACTGAGACGCGAGGGAAAGGCCGCAAGAATGATAGTTCGTAGTTCGTTTATTGAAAGAAATGAGGGCGATTAAATAACATGTACACAAGATGATCATTGGTTATCTAGGCTTCCACCAATCGGATTGCAGTATTGCTTGCATAATTTTGCTTCTGTTTGCACTGTCTCAGATTGGCTGGCACAACCTACCTATAGGGTGTAGTCAGAAGCCGTACGCGAGTCATTGACGTCACCTTTCAAATGTGATTGATCGCAGAAACTGTAACACGCCGCTCCAGGGTAGGCGTCATCACGTAGGCCTGGATCACCGCACTGCCACAACCCAAGATACGGATCCTCCCCTTTCAAAGCCTTCACTAACTCTATCGAATCAGTGTACAATACGGGGGCGTTCATCAAAACAAATGATCAACATTGATCACTGATCCCAAAAATTATGAGTATCAGATGAGGCGCAAGCGTCAACACCCATGCGTTGAAATTGTTAGGTCAGTTACATATAAACTCATGTTTTCTCTAGCAAATGGAAATTACTTGCAGCGAGAGGAGTACTGACTGAAAACAGGAGCGCTTAAAAAAATTAACATGTACGTGGATTATCGTTCGTGATCAAAACCAACCTCATTTGACTCCTGAATTAGAGTTCAAACTATACCGTCCCCCCAAAACGGTTGAGTAATCAAAATTGGTTCGTTATCAGGACCACATCAAAAGATACCGAACACAGCCACAAACTGCGAGAGAGCGAGAACTACCAAGGGATTGATTAAGTCGGAAACACGCCATTGGGTAGAAAGTTCAGCTAAGGTTTATTTGCATTTTTATCCAATGAATCTGTATCAAGTGGCAATCCTTGATCCTCGTGCCTGCGAACTGCAACTAAAAATTCTACTTAACAGGGTGTTTCCGGTTTGGTGAATCACCTGGTAGATCGAAATGTTCTGGGGAACGAACGGAGAATTATGAAGACGGATTCCGACGACCATTGTGGCCAGAATGGTACGTCCATACCTTTTCAACTTCAACCCACAAAGTGATTGGTTCTTCTTCCGCCACATCTCACGGACTGGACCGGGTCTATCAAAACCCCGTCCAGTCGGACCGAACTGATTTATTAATAGACGATTGAAAGTACTTGTTGAGTGAGTTACCGAGCGAGGATGAAAATTTCGGTGGGGTGGGGTCTGACTTTTCGTCTCTTCACCCCCGTCCCACTTGGGTACGTTGTGTCCTTGATCGTTGGTGATGTGAATTTTGGACGAGAATGAAC
>UZAN01042484.1:9075-24461 GCA_900618425.1 Echinostoma caproni | reverse complement strand
CTTAAGGGTGTCAGGCGGCGAAGTATCACAGAAGTCAACACTTTTGTGATTATCGGAACTAAACTAATCCCACGATGGTTGGCGCAGTCGTCACGTGATCCCTTCTTGAAAATAGGGACGATCGTCGATTCACCCCAAGACAAAGGGATACGCTCCTCCGTCCAAATGCTGCGAAGTAAGCTAGTAAATTGAGTCAACAAGAGAATCTCCGCCCCCTTGGGAAGAATAAGGAGAAGCCATCAGGTCCCGCAGCCTTTCCTTTTTTAAAGATTGAATGCAGCTTAGTACTACCGATTCTGATGGGGGCTCGCATGTTACTACACAAGGAGTTTCCGCCACAATTGCTGGAATGACCACATTAGCACCAGGCCAATTGAACTGTTCACTAAAATACTCTGCCCAGCGATCAAGTCGTTGTTCTTTATCGTAGGTGCTTTGTCCACTTTTATCGCAAANCGACCTCCGGTGCTGCGTATCAGGTGAAATAGTCTTTGACTATTCCCTGATGCAGAAGCTACCTCCATTTCACTAGCTATTTCGGCCCACCAATTTTCACGATCTTTCTTAAGGCTATTTCTGAGTTGACGTTGCTGGAAAACAGTAACATCCAGAGGATTATTTGGCACTCCAAGAAACGATCAACGCAGCCCACCGACGGTCAATCGCTAATGGCATCTAATTAAACGTTTCCAAATGCAAAGTTATTTCCTTGCCGCACAAGACTCGTTTCTCTTGTGTTCTGGGGGACCAAGTACTACCGCATGTCACTGACGAAAGGGATGCGGGATTTGCGGTACAGGAGGACGTAGGATATTCCACGCACTGTGCCAGAGTATCCTCTATGGCTCAAGAGCAAGTTGGACTACTTAAACGTGCTTTCGAGTAGTTCGAAAAAGAACTGTTCCGACGCTTGATTCCAGCGTTCATTCGACTACGCATGGAATATGCCGTTCAAGTATGGAATCCATGGTTGAACCACGACAAGAAGGCTCTAGAAATTCCGCAAAGGTTTGCAACAAAAATGGTGAAAGGTCTATCTAGCAAGACACTCTGAAAGACCGCAAATGTTGGGGCATTGCTCATCTCAGTACTGTCGATTTCATGGGACTTAATCTTGACATACCACATACTGCATCAACCTAACTACCCTTGTCGTTCTGTGTTGACTTTATCTCAAGATAATTATTTCATTGGGAAAACGAGTCGGTGAGCGAACAATTGTTTTCAGATATTCCTAGTCATGCTCTTACATGTCATATAGTGCAGTGTTTAGAATTCTCTTTCATCCCATGTTGTGCGTGCTTCGACAGCTGATTTATTCAAATTGCAGTTTGATGAGGCATTGGAACAGTTAGCACTTCAACATCTATGAGTGAGTGATCATGAATAATAATACTATTATTATTATTTTCTATTCGTAGAGTTGTCCAAAATATGAGGGGGGCATGATAAGCGTTAGCTTTGCTAAATCACCCATAATAACCGTGAATATGAGCAGTGAGTAGACCGTGAAGCGGTTATTTCACACACCATATCGAACACACGGATGACTTGGTGAGGATGTGTTGAAACAAGTGTGTTTCGCAAGCATCAGGAACTAGGCTGACATACGGAATCAGGCGATAAACCAGAGACAAAGAGAACACTTTTCGTAACCGGACAACGGGTGGAATAAGGAAAACTCACCTGGAGGTTCGGTCAAATGAATTTGCATGACGGTATTCAACGCGGCATCCAGATAGTCATTTTCGGGTTCCAAGCTGTATAGAATTTCCACCGGATACGTTCGTCCCGGAATGGTGAAGATAGGCTGTAGACATAGGATGTGTAAAAGTGACAAGTGGTGAGTATGAAGACCAGATGGTTCGCAGGTGATCAAAACAGTGAATCTCGTTTGTCGGGCTACTAATCTCTATGTGGGCACAGAATGTATCTCTTTCGGGGTAATGTGAGTGAAAGTACTCACCGTGCCGAAAGGGTTTAGTTTAATTGATTTCAACTGCCTACCCTACTCGAGCTTCACCTTCACGCAGAATTCTCAGTTCATCAATTCAACCATACACTCAGAAGCATTAGACTAATGGAGTTTCGCTTTTATTAGAACTCATCATCAATAGTGCATATCCACCGTCTATCCGTCCGAGGTTTGAAATCCGGATCCATCGGGCATGGAAAGCGTGTATGTGTTACCACTGTGCCAACCAGCTCAGACCACCATGGCTCAACCGAATCGCCAATTCATGTTTGTTCCGGGTGTCATCTTCAGTGATAGTCAGTTAGTTCATTTAGGTCAAATAGCTATCCACTGATGGAGAAATAATTGAATTAAAGATCAACGGAAAATGAACCGTGAGCAATACAGTGGCGAGGAGGAAACCAAACCTAGACAAAAATGACTTTTTACAACGTTCGGTCACATTCATGCAAACAAGTGATTTCAGAACCACTGGATAGAAGCAAAATCCTTAAGTTTGAAGGCGACTGTGTTACCTGGCAGGTATTCAACCGGGTTCACCTGAATCAGTTATCTGACTATCATCTATGGCCCCAAAGAAGCCGAAGTATGCACGAAGCGACTAAGCAACGGAAACCGCTCGATAGGCGAGCTGAGGGAAAGCCACGTCTAAAATTTTCGTGGGGACGGACGACAAACGTCATGCGAAGACAACTTATCTATTAGTGGATAGACGAGCTATACTGTTTGATCCAAACACCTGGCTATTTCATGTAAACCGATTCCTATGCAACAGAGAATAGAGTAGTTCTTTCAGTGGGTTGTTGCGCTGACCACATTCGTCGTGGATTCGGTAAGCTACAAAGTGCAACCGATACGATTGAAGGTCACCGAAAGAGAGTTGAAAATCTGGCTATATCACATGCTACAGTGCACACGAGCCACGTGATCTCATAGATAGGTCAATACAACTTGTTGTCAGGCCAAGTAGTCGATCTAGTTTGGCGAAATTACTACGGAAAACCGCATAAGCCTTTCGTTGATATTTTGGGTTCTAATCAGATAATGGTAGAGGGCTTTCAACTAAGAAAAAATGTTATGGTGTATTGTACCGTAAACTAGATTGTTTCTAGCAAATACGGTTTGATACGGAGAAACAGAAGGGGGAGGGGAGACGTCNTACAAAATCAAACTGTACATTCGACTATCCTTCAGGCTAGTACGATTAGTGAGGTTTCAGTTCAGTATACATCACTCTTTTAAAATGTAGTATGGAACGTATGACCGAAACTTGCTATCAAATTTCCGATCAATTACTCTCTCGTCGGATCAAAAAAAAGTAATGACTCTATTCTGAAATTGGGGATAAATCCCTTTGGAATAATGCGAGGACAAGAGTAATCCTGATCGGATCATGCTGAAAATTAGGGATAGCACAAACTCGACTTTGTTCAGTTCAGTTCTTACAACCATTAATCAGGCACTTTCGTGCGCCGGTTTTGGTTCCTGTCTTTTGGTAGAATGAAGATTGGAATGTTGAGAGCAGATTCAAGCGGAGGATAGTGCACTCATAAAGACTGAAGCTACAAGAATAATGAGTAGATGCATGAGCGCCACTGTTTGCGACACCCAGCCGTATCACTCAGTGTCTCTAACCATCGGCGACCATGATCTCGGAGTCCCCAGCCAGGGAGCCTAACAGGACTTATGTGACCCAGTCTCCTGGTTAATGTTTTCATACCCTCATGCCAGGTCTTATTTGGACCACTTTTGATCTTTTTCTAACCGATACCTGCCTCAGCAAACATCGCTTACCATGGCAATCTACCTGGTGACATGCGCAGCACATGTCCCAACCACCGTAATCTATGAAGGTCGACTACTTACACCAGTGGACGATCAATCCTATTCAACGAAAAGGAGACGGACGGAACTGAAGGATAGAAGTAAATGCTGAAAACAGAGGAATTGCACTGTATTAGGACACATGCTCGTATACCATCAGTAGATCAACAACTCATGTGATTTGGTCAACTTGATATTGTCTCACTTTATTCCCATTATTTCACCGCGTTTGCGGCGAACACCCATCATTTAGACGGTAGTCTGCGCGTTGAGAACACAGTGTCCTTAGGAAACAGAGCCATGACACTTGTGAGTATGTTAATATTCAGATACGTGAAGCCCTGTACATGTGAATAGCATAAAAAACAGCAGGTTTAACACCTCAAAACAATGACAAATGAGACACAGAATAGGCTCATTGGATCAGTATGGGTTGGAGCAGAGAAACGGTCAGAATGAGGGGAACAAATGATTGAAACCGATAGCCAAACAATCACGAATTAAAAAACTCGTTTGTTTGTTCCCCAAAAGCAATCGGGCCTCTTGATCCGGATCAGTCTGGCCCTAATTTTGAAGGAAGAGTGAGTGAGTGAATGGAACGCAATTCCCTATTGGAGCAATCATCATTTGGCTGCTTGATGCTTACCGCTTCAAAGAAGTACTGTGAAAATTTGACCGAATCCAAAGTGGCCGATGTGACGATCAGTTTCATATCGTCTCGTTTTTGGATCGCCTTCTTCAATAGACCAAATAGGACATCGGTGTGAATGGTACGTTCGTGTGCCTCGTCCAACATGATAATCGTGTACTGACGCAAGTCCGGATCAATCAGGCACTCACGTAACAACATACCGTCGGTCATGTATTTGATCTTGGTTTCTGGGGCAGTGCAATCCTCGAACCGGATTGTGTAGCCAACCTCCTGACCCAGACGACAACCGAATTCTTCGGAAACCTGGAATATAAATTCGGAGAGTGTGTGACATTTGTGCGCCAGTGGATAATTTATCAACGTTTACGTCACATATGGGATTTTTAATTGTTTGAATCAAGTTTCTTTCATCGCTTTTCATAATCACCTACACCCCGGAATCTTTAAAGAACCTGAAACATTATGTGATATCACGCAGGAGTGGCTTTCTTTATCAGTTCAGTAATCAAGTTAAAAATAAACGTAAAAAATGCAATCTAAGCAAGGTTTCCTCAGAAAACACCAAGCAAGCTGGCATGTGGCTTGAAAACAAAACCTCAGAAGATATCTATCCCTGCTATTTGCTCATCAAACGTACGATGACTATTTGCAAAAATGAGCGAGTTGACGAAACTGACAAGGACGAAAAATACCATGCATTGGGGATAGTCATGCTGCAAGAAACGTGGTTGCATCCTGACATCAACGACTCCTTGGCCGAGCTGGATTTTTTTATATGCATCGGTTGGCTAGATGCTGTTTACTACGAAATCGAGGCAGGAGTCTAATAACCTACACCCAATCGTTTTAGTGTAAGTCTTCACCTAGAACGTAGGATATATTTCATATACTTCGGTTGAATGTAAACCCTGTTTTCTTAGTAAATATCGTTTCATTGTGGCATCAAACAAACATTTATATCGCATCCTCCAGTGCAAATTCTGATGTACAGACGTTTGCTGATGTATTTATATCCGAACTTTCTAACTACACGGAACGTTCTCTCTTTATTATTAGTGGTGATTTTAACCAAGCAGATATTCATTTATTGACTTGCCTCCCTCTTCATAATCCAGTAAATTTCCCCACAAGAGGAAACGCGCAGCTTGACCTTATGTTTTCAGACGATCCTGACCTGTTTGCTGTGCGAAGAGCAGCCCCTCTGGCAAACTCCGATCATTGTGTCATAAATGTTTTACCAAGTCTACTCAAAGAAACATCATAGTACACTGACACATACATCCAGCCGGACGATTTTTCATAGGCTTTGCAACCCGGCCCACTTGGCATAACTGAGAGAAATGGTCTCTCGAACAAATTTTGGTCAGTTGTTTGACCCAAGTGTCTCGGTCGAGTGTGAACACCTCACGAGCTATTCGAACTTCTGCTTTGACCTCTGTTACCCCACAACCCCCTATGTACATCAGTCCCGTCAGATTTTCTTTCCCTACTTTGAAGACCCTTAGAAGAACCCATGAACGGGCATATAAAAATCGTAACCGAGCTTTAGTTAAACAAAAGCCAGTGGTGATCAAGAGCGAGATCTAAAATCTTGACAAACTACACTGAAACCCTACTTAGCGATCAGAATTGCAAGCAAATCCGGGGTGCTATGAAAAAACTCTGTGGAACAAAAGCCGGACCACGCAGGCCCCAGCCCACAGCAGATGAACTCAAATGCATGTTTTCCACGTCTACTCAAACTGAAGTATCGCATCCATATTTCCAATCAGTCGACCATCATGAAGTTTCACACGTCAATTCTAATCAGGTGCGGGCACAGCTGACGTACCTCAAAACATCAAGTTTCCGGTCCCGACGGACTATGTCTAGTCATCCTCAGGGAATGCGTGTATTACCTGGTGGAGCCACCTGCCGGTATTTTCAACCGTTGCTTCGAGGAACAAAAAATTGTCGACTGTTGAAGACCTGTGCGCATCAGACCAATCCCAAAAAACAAGCTGAAAAATTACGAGCAACTGCCGGCACTTCTGTTTTACTAAACATTTTCGAAACGCTTTTGCTTAGTAACTTTATTCCTAAAACTGGGCAGCTAGATAACAATCAATTCGCTTGTCGCAAACAACGTTCTACCTTAGGTGCTCTTGCACATTTGATAAACTCAGTTTTGCGATCCCTGGACATGCACGGCACAGCATTTCGTGTCTGTCTCCTCGACTATCGTAATACTCCTAACTGTGCTGACAGAAGTAGGCTTTTGTCTCTACTCCAAGATTATTTTGCTGGAAGAACACACTTCAGGAAATTTCTTGGAAAAACCTATGACTCCATATCGGTCAATTCAGGGGTGCTCCCGGGAGCAATTCTGTCCCTTTTTCTTTTCTCTTTCAGTTTTCGTGATCTACCCACTGACCAAATGGTCTTCTTATTAAGTATGCTGATGATTTCACCATAGGATCCAGATTCCAAGGTGATTTTCGCTTCTCACAGCTTCAAACCAGTTTATCTGCCTTAAGCTCATAGCCTTCGTCCTCCAAGTTATCTATCAGTGCCTCTAAATGTAGGGATTTTACCTTCTCGCTAGCCACAGGAGAACGGCTACATTCTTTTGAAAGGAATTGTTCTGTACTCTATGTTGACAACCAGCCTGTTGCTCTAGTACATTCTATCACTATCTCCTAAGATTTGACCTGGACTTCACATTTAAACTACGCTTACGTTCTTCAAAAGTTCCACTGTATTTACTAACCCGATTTGTATATTCTTGTGTTGTTACTAATCTTCTCTACTGCTCCCCAGTTTTATTTGCTGATCTTNTGATCTTAGAGCTAAAGATTACACAATTCTACACCGGTCTATTAAGATTATTTCTCACACAAGCGGTATTCCTTATTTGCTTAACTTTATCCCCGATAAACATTTTACCTCTTGCGATAACGTCTGCAACAATATTCTATCAGACACCACTCACTCATTAAACAGAGAACTTCAAGAATGCATATCCACTTCTGTAACTAGATGTCGTTATAAACTGGTGTATGCTCGTACCACTGTCTATCGTTTGTCCGTCATCCCCTATCTTTCGAAATTTCTGGCTCAAAAAGCATCCGTTAGGGAAAACTTCTTGAATTTCCTACGCAATTGATAGTCATTTTCAAACTTTTACCCTACATTTCTTTGAATTTACGATGCTGTTTTTTTTCAAATTTTCTTTGTGACAGCATGCGATGATAAGTGATCCTAGTGTGCAAGAAGCTGAGAATCCGTTCATCAGGATGAATAAGGCGATCTTTTGAATTTGATACTTTTCGCATAGCATATTCCAGCTACTTACAAGTAGCAAAGTGCAAAATCTTGTACAAGACACTGTGATCAGGAAATCGTGAAAATTGATAATTATGCATATGGAACGTTAAATCGAACGAATCAGTGGACGCAAACTTCCCAGAGAATTTTTACTGAATGTTTCACCATTTTAAAGTCATTTCGCGTAAACTGTTTGCTTGAGTCGTAGGATTTTCAGAGCACACCACAATGGTCAGTAATCAAGCAGTAGTCGTACAGGTGACACCGTTGGAAGCCCAAATGCAATCTATGTGTACGCAAAGCCGCTTTGAATTATGATCCAAGGTTGTTGCTCGTTGTGGAACAGGGTTTGTTAAAATGCACTTCAAACTTTACGAGGGAAATCGATCAAGTTATGCATCTCCAATAAGGGACTTCGGGACCGGTCTAACAACGGTTTGAAACACCGTATGACATGAATGTATCTGGCGACCAGTACAGTCAACAGGCAATCGATTCACGCGAATGAGAAATGAATGACAGTATAAAGTGAACTGGGATAGACCTTCCTCTCGAACCCAGACAATCATGACTCACCGACTGGAACGAGCACTAGTTAGGATGTGTATCGAATCTGGTGACTAGTTACCGTAGTACAAACGCATCATACGATTGCCTTTGAATCATTCTACCGATTATGGTTGGGATGACCAACACCCACTTGATCTGTCTTCGGCAAAGTCACGACAAAACGGATACACTACCGAGGTGTGACGATCGGTCAAGCTGATAACAGACCCCCAAAACAATGTCACCCAATTCAGTTGCGACCAACAACAACAACAAGGAGTAAAGCGACCACCTCGAACGAAACGCATCGAAAATCTTTGCTACCGACAAATACGTCCATCGCGATGCTCAGTGGAACCGCTTACACAGAAGTCGGCTTCGATCACATGAACTGACTGCATCTGACCATAAAGACTAAGGCTGACTCGGTAATGTGAACAAGAGTGACGAAAAACGGCTAGCGTGTCGGATTGGGAACCTCTTGTGCCCGGGTTCAAATAGCGCTGGGTATAATGATGGCTTTGGGGGATTTCGGTGACGACAAACGCAACTTCTTAGACACCGTGATCCAAAAGCGTGTAAATATTAAATTCGGCTTCATATCCGATAGTATGACGGAAATGGGGGTTGTATGATCGACTGTTCCAGTAGGGTCAAATTTCTGGATAAGATCATTAAATCTCCGATCGATTCCACAAGTCTGAATCACGCACCCCGATCTTTCAAATGAACAGCTCAGCTAGCCGGCGAACTCTCCGAAACGCAGTTTGTTCGGCTGTTGATGACAACCAAGGACTGACGGTCTCGTTGTCTTCTACGCATTGCAACGGTACCTGTTTCTGTTCCAGTTTTTACAACCATTAACCAATTCATGCAAGTAAATCGCCCAATTTTTCATGACGCTGTTGTCAATTAGGACATTTGTGTTCGTAGCGATAATTACAAAAGGATATAATAATAATAATGTGAGAAAACTATGTAGAATATCACAGTCACAAATCGGGGACATTGAGATCACTAATCAGTTGATTTGAGTTGTGCAGTTTTAACCGCCTTCTGTTTTGTCAGCAACCGAGTCAATTAAGTGTGATAGTAGAAGCAGAATACGGGACATCCTCACCCGTGCCAGAGAGGCGAGAGACAACCTGTCCACCATTGTGTTTCACCGTTTCCGTTCATTCTCAATGCGTGCGAATCAGCAGAACGTGTACAGGCAGACTGAACACGGATGAATGATACTGACCATTAAGTTTAGTTTGAAAATAAAATACAAGAACCCGACTCTGAACTGGCATATTATTGTGCATTCTTGTTTTTATTAGTTTTGTCTGTAATGATCAGATACCATTCAAATTCACGGAGCAGTCGTTCAATCTGGTTCAAGAATACACATACACACACAGTAATACATACACAGTATTACGATTCGGTATCCCAGAGGTCACGTCCAGTGACCACATTATAGATCACAAGCGAGCCCAACTGCAAATGCTCGATACAAAAGACCGCAACGATTTCAAAATGTGTCCTTTAGCAGCGAACATCTTCGGCATGGGTTTAGTCGCTGTGACTCGTGCGCTTTGGATCCTATGGTCGGAGATTCGAGCTCCTCACTTTTGGTGGTTGGCAGCTTTGCTGTCGTCTGGTTCCATACCACACCTAACCTAGTGGGGTCTTAAGTGGTTTGCCACTCCAAGTCCTGGTGACCGGTTTCCATGACGGAACAGTAGGTCTTCGTGACTATGGGGTTTACCTCGTCTGTTGTTCATCACGTAAATGTGTGTAATAAAAAAAGCATTCAATTGATTTAATAACTACTGACAGTTTGTACAATGGATCAGACTGCTCAGGAAAATATGCACCGTGACTGATTGACAGTGAAGTGAAGTAAGCTCTTACCCGTTTGGCTACGGACATGGCGGCTACACGACGGGGCTGAGTGCATCCAATACGTCCGGTATTCACGTAGCCAGCCTCAGCCAAGTACTGAGTAATCTGGGTAGTCTTTCCACTACCGGTTTCCCCAATGACAATCAACACTTTGTTATCGTGGACCGCCTATCAAGGGACAAGGGAAGAGGAGGAGAGAGAGAGAACAACGTGTAAAACGATGGTATTTCGATTGTCGTGTTTATTGCTGTACTTTGTGTAGCTTCTTCTTCGTCGTCATCTGGTAACAAACCATAGCCGAAGGGATCAACCTCAATGTGACAAAGACCTATTGTGATCATTGTGATTTATCACAAAAAAATAATGTGAGGTTTACAACCACAACTGGGAGTGGAATGGAGGAGTAATACTGAATCACGCCATGGGGACCCGGTCATCAATCGAGAAAAGCCCCATACGGCAGAGATTGAACTTGTTCTCGATCGGTAGGACAGTGAAGCATATTCAGAACAGTTGAATCAACCTGGGACCTGCGGCGGTTCTAGTTGCCGTCTGTACAACGTATCGGGAAATTTAGAGAAAAACACAACCTGATTGGAAAAAATCTGGATCGAAGAACGTGGCAAACAGAGAGGACAAAGTTCTACGGACACCAATGTGCCTCATATTTCCATTTTACATAGCACGTTTGGCTACACAGTAGAGACTCGTTCTATCGGCCCAAACGACGGACCTTGGTACGATCTAGTTAGTCTATTTTTTAAGGTATTCAAAATGTTTTTCAGATTCATGAACTATTTTAACACGTTTGAAATGTACAGTCACATTTCAAGAAGGGTGTCACGACCATACAAAGGCTGCCCCGAGGGTAATACTAAATTCATCTCCCACCCACCCCCGATAACTATGCTCCAATGTCTATCGGTAGACGTGCCAAACAAATACACCAACTGAATAAGACGTTGTCCGTCCTCGACTGCTTGAGCACCGTGAATCGTGTTAGTTCACCAGATCTTCGAGACCGTTTAAGGAAGTTGGAGTATACCAGAGACAGGCATTGAATGAAAACGCAATTTAGCCAACAAGCTTATTTTCGATGATTTATCAACTGGCTAATACATCACATTTTATATAACATCATCATTTTGTACGAGAAAAACCAAATAAATGAATAGTCAAATGGAGACTGTTGTTGTTGTTTTCCGTCTCAGTTTCACTAACCAAATATGGTTGTTCTTACCATCGGATCATACGCTTGGTCCGTGTTACTTGATGAGGATGGGAGGCGGAGGGCCATGGTAGGTTGAGTGATTTCATAAATTGCTTTTTGGGGGCACAAAGGGAGATNGATGGTGTGGATGAATTGCAACCGCCTCCGCGGTGGCTAGGATGCGATTTTTAATCGGCTTAGATTGGCGGCCCCGAACACGGTAGAGGCCGAAATGCTTCATTCACACTCCCTATGTGATCGGATTTGACGTGATGTGATACGATGGAACTTGTAATAGTTTTATTTACACAACAGTTCAACTAGATGATGCTCTCGAACTCTTGTAGACAGGCACCTGCTCGTGCGGCTGATATACGTTGTTCCACAGGGACACATAAACAGGTACACAGAAAATGTGACTGCAGAAGCAGGAATCCCGTCTTTGAGTTGCGAACACAAGATAGGTGTGGACGTGAATGCGACATGGAATTTTGCCATCGAAAGTATTCTTCAACGCATTTTTAGCTTATGCCTAATCAACTCCACGCTTGTGTCCTCTATGAATGGGGGAGAGATGTATACTGACTTCTTCTATGCATTTAAAAGTCTCTCTTTTGAACGATTATTTCGTGAATCGCTATCCACAAAACGTTCTGTTTTGCAGGAAAACATTATAAATGAATGTCAGTACCGCATATTTCTACCGCCCTGGTTACCAAACACGGAATCAGAATTCTTTTTCGTTTGAGTGGCACAAAACTTCTGAAATGGAGATACTGGTCGCTCTAAATCAGTTTTCTATCAATCGAGCTATGAAAAGAACCATATGTCGAGAAAACCAATCCCGCCATTAACCTCTTCTTCCAAAGTAAATTCAATATTGGGGTGAGCAGACTTAAATATCTTGAGCAAGTCGGACACCTTAACGTTTCTGTCCATAAAACATAATACGTCATCGACATGTCGTCTGTACAGCTTCAATCGTTTAATTGAGGACTTCAAAACTACATTATCTAGCTTGCGCAGAAACAAATGGAGGACCAAGCAGGGATCTCATTGCTGCTTCATTCTTTTGGCGATAGATTTCGTCATTGAGTTTAAACTGAACTTTCTGTGGGCAGAAGTACCATAGCTGTTTCAAGTCATCCAGGGGTATTGCAATTTCGATATTATTTATTATTATTATTTGGTCACATAAATATTCAATGGTCTCTGCGATAGGAACACTAGTGAAAAGTGAGCTAACGTCCATGGATATCATTTGTCGGCTATCCACATTTACGTTTCCGATTATCTATCAAGGCGAAAGAGTCCGGTAAAGTGTGAGATCCAAAACTGTTACGTAAAATGTGACGTATTAGCCAGTTGATAAGTAGCCGCCGAAATTGAACTTATTCGCTAAACCGCATTTTTATTCGGAGTTGGAGTACATAAATACAGTTATGTTGACCATTCTAAACACAGTGAAAAAAAAACGAATGAACTATTTGTAGGTATATTCCAACCACATCGAATAAACAGAAAGTATTTCGTCACCATAAGTGACGAAGCGGTGCCCGGAATTCGTTCACTAGAGAAATTCCTACCTAAAAGACAGTACTTAGCAGCTAGAACGGTAACTTTTCCGGCAAGAGAAGGGATTAGTCTACTGCTGCTTGGTGTATAAAAGATGACTAAACTATGATTTACGCTGTACAGAAAAGCTGGCAAAATCCAGTCAATCAGAAGCCCCAGTCATATATATAGCTAAATTAAGTACAATTTAGATTACCTGACAAAATTCCACTAGAAGCGCACGACCGGGTTTGCGGTTCTTGCCGCTCGTTAGGCAGGCATATCCGGACTATTTGTTAAGGTTTGTTACTGATTTGTATTGGATCGGTTGGGCGCCAAGACGCGATGTTAAGAACGCTACCAGGCGCGTCCCCGGGTTGTGGATAGGGGGATACCTTCGCCGAAGAAGTTTAGCTGTGAATAAGTTGTGGCATACCGCTACAAGTAAGCAATCGCGAACAAACAGCGGTGGCACTATCAGGGTGTGGTGGGTTTCAGGCTGGTCACCTGGCTCCTGCTTAAAAGCCGCATAAGCCCGATGACGGTGTCGTGACATAGATCTGTGACTGGCCTTTTAAAACTGAAGTCATTGACCCCCTTACTTAGGAGGCGAGGGATTACTTCCTGCTGCGTTGCAGTTCGAACTTGGTTGTACAAAGGCTAAAGGTGCGCCCTCAAAATAAAAAAAAACACCGAGTGACACTAGGGACGGCTCTCGTACCAAACTCCTAAGTAACCTCATGATCACGATCACGTTTGGAGCCGGCTTATCCTTTTCAAGGAGCCAGCCGCAGTTAAATAAAGTAAGACGCGATAAAGAGAAATCCTTGTTTTATTTGAATCAATTCAAATATGGAAGCATTAGCGTATTCGCACGTTAGGTTATTCCGTGACAACACCACATCGCACGATAATTAGAAGTAAGGGAACTACTCACGTATCGGGATCAAGTTTTATTGCAGAGTAGCTGAACAGAGCACACAACGCAGTCGAATAGCATCAGCTATCACAGTTAGTTCTGTCAATCTTCAGGATCAGCCAACTCGTACAGATTTCGTACAGATCCATGCGCCACGGCGAGCGATGTTCGCCGAGGCAAGTAGTGGGAGTAAGAAAGCCAAGGGTGGTCATGCTAAGACCTGGCATGAGGGTATGAAAACCCTAACCAGGAGTCTAGGTCACACTGGTCCCGTTAGGCTCCCTGGATGGGGACCTGGGGATGGTCGTAACCGGTGGTTAGAGACACCGAGTTATATGGCTGGGTGTCGTAAACAGTGGTGTTCGTTCATCCTCTCAATTTCTCTGTATCATTAATCCACTGTACTTTTCAATCTTTTCTTCGATTCAACTTTCAACCTTTCCTGTCTTTCACCTAAAGTTTATTTAAACGGGCAACCAAAACCCGTGCACTACAGTGCATGGTTATTGGTTATACAAACTGAACTGAACTGAACAGATCCATGCCAGTATTCTATCGTAATCGGATGATTATTTAATATGGAACATTATACCATCCGGTGACTTATTCCGGTTTATATAATATGTGATAAAAGTATGGATGCATGTTCTTCTCAAGGCTACAATGTCGACGACGATGATGACAACAACAAAAACAACGAGAACAATAAGACAAGCGAAATGCATCCATGCACTTACACTGAGCAATTCATCTTTCAGTTTAAAAATCGGCAAACTTTGACGCTGTTCCAAAAGCGAACGAACAATCTTCTTGCCCACCGCTCCGGTTCGTGTGCCTCCCTGTACGGCACGTTTCCATTCCGGTACATCTTTGAACTGTTCCGAGGCACGCGATCCACTGAATATGGCTTTCGCATCCACTGAGCGAACGGATACAGGAGAATCGGCAATGTATCAATCAGATTCAGAGTACTTTACATGTAACCAGTCACATACATAAAAATTGGCGGAAGGGTCTAAACAGGTAATGCGGACATGTTAGTTCCCGGTTATCCTGATTAGAGAAGGGAAATAACTCGAGTGTTCACACATTTGAAGGTTTTACCTAAAATCTAAGATCTGGAAGACAATATGAAGGAGCTTAGAGTACGTAATCCATTCGGGGGGAGGTGTCACATTTATCGACGTGGACATGCTTTATACGATAGTAAACGTTCAAGGTGCCCAATGCACCTCAATGTCCAATTAAGTGGCACACCATGAACCAGGCAGGTGTGATTTGTACGTTTTTTTCTCTTGACTGGTTTGGAATAGGGGTTTGATTCCAGCTCGCCTAGGTGAGGTGTTAATAGTTCACCTATCTGGTTACGTCCTGGATGTACTCTTTGTTTCTTTCACTCTGACGAGGAAACACTTTTGCCAAGTTCAGGCAGCGAATGAGCAGTATGGTTCAGGTTTTCAATTGACACCTACCGCTTCATGATATCTCCCACTGTGTACATCGGATT
>UZAN01042483.1:20315-35584 GCA_900618425.1 Echinostoma caproni | reverse complement strand
GAAGAATTAACTAGTAGATTGAACATTTCGACTCTACCTTCTTTCTCCTACTGTTTATCCAAATGGGCAGCCGAAAAAGCAACCAAAACCGGCGCACGAAGGTGCATGATTAATGGTTGTATAAACCGAACTAAACTGAACTCAGTACCTCAAACGCCCTATAACCAAACACTATACAAAACCAGTTACACACCGTCACCTGTAGAACAAACAGCTGATAACATCAGACATTTTAAGTTCGAATAGACACCCGATGGGAAGGCATTGCCTGTGGAAATCTTAGTAAAATGTTCTCCAATCATATTAACCCTGTTGCACAGTCAGTCTCCTATACTCAATTTGGTGGAAAAGTATCCACTCAACGGACTGAAGCGTATCAATCTCATCGATTTTCTTTTCTAAAAAGGATAGCATATCCAAGTGTAAAACTGCAGATGCATCAACTTACTTGATGTAGCAGCTGAGGTTTTTACACAGCCTTTACTGAATCTTTTCGAATCCACAGGACACATGGATCCGATCAAACCAAGATCGCCTCCATCCCTGTGTAGGTTGCGTCGATCAAACACTTCACTTACACCACCATCTAGCACATCATAATTTAAAGCAACCAAGAGCATTCCGATTCATTGATTTTCGTGCACAGAACATGCTGCCTACCGCGAAATGTGGACAGTCCTAATTCGGGCTATTCGTAAAACCGGCTTTTCTCTTCTCGGGAGAGTCAGCCAGAAAATAAATATTGCCAATAGATGAACAATTCTGAGAACTAGCCTATAAACCGAAGCTCCTTCAGGATGCCGAGATTTCCGTACTGATACTAAAAGGAAAAATCGGTAACGAGAGAAAACCATAAGGAGAATGTTTTGCAATGTTTTTTTTCGACGAGCGACTCCTCGAGTCGGCTAGATCGGCCGCAGAGTGGGACGTGAAGGGAATAGATGTTTTGGTGATTTGACAATTCCGTGTTTGTTTTGAGACTGGGGAAGGGACTGATTGATTGTGGAGTATGTGTATAGATTGGCCGGACCAGAGGGAGAAGGGGTGGGAAGTGCAGACAAAGAACGATAAAGTCAACAAAGATGACGCCGATATGGGGACATACGAGACCCGATATAAGAGACGGGAGAAAAACTTGAACAGGAGTAGGTGGGCTCAAGTGCTCACCCCCGAGATCAGTCAACCAGTCTGATTGGGACGCGGGCCCAATGAAGAAAAGAGATGAAAAAGAAACCAAAAATTATAGAACAAGAAAAATTATATACGACATGTGTACACGCGGATAACTGGGAACGTTTTTAATGGAGCGGAAAGGAAGTGGTATAGAAACATAAGAACTTCAGACTATTTAACAGACCAGGACCCGTCAGATAAAACAACAGTCCGGATCGCCGGTAGTGAGGGATCAATGGGATAACAGAGAACAAGACCCATAATCACCGTAGTGTCTATACAAGAACAATCACCCAAGCATATCGACTATCCCACATAAAGTGAAACCATACTGCTCTGGGCACTGATGACGGGATCGCATGAAGAAAATGTGGACGCCAAATTGTCCGTGAACACCCCGCAGGAGGAAATACACGCACACAGAGAGAGAAAGATACACAAAGAAGCTGCGCGCGATCAACTACATAGATACAAATCAATTAACGGATGATGTAAGTACACCTAAACAAATATCACACTCTGGTTGGAGATATCGTTACCTGTTATTAATGAACAGTAGGGGAACAAGAGTAACGGTGGTTCACAAGTCATATAGCCCTAAGTGTTTTGAAAATGTGCAACAGCGACGTCCGGGATTGGGAGTGAATCACCTATTTGGGAAGCTGCCTGTAAAATAGGATGGGACAGGACCACTGATTCAAAAGACATGGTACGCGTGTATGTGAAGGCGAAAAGAACCATGGACAAAATTTGTGAATGACAGGGTTCGAGGGGGGTAGGGGTGGTAAAGAGTGGAACTGATGTGAATATCTGAACTTCGTTAGCTGTGTGCATGCTCGGTTGAGTTGTAATTTTGGCAACGACCAGCAAAACAAAGAGGGGAGCTGAGGGCGAAGAACCAGTCGAAGATGGTATAAGAGAAGAAAGTTAGCAGACATGGAAAAGTACCAGGTCATATACACAAACAGTATGCGCAAAGATTGATACGTATCATATATGTGCACATGTAAACTAGATGAGACGGAGAAGCAGATGCACATCTAGAACAGATGATAAAACTAAGATAAATGGGTTGGAACGAGAGATGTACATGGATGGATTTGGAAAAAAACTTTTTGGTTGGGCTGGAGTGGAGTCTCTTTTCCCGCCTCGACACCCAATTCTGACCGAAATGATGTTTAGACATTTACGCAAGTATTTTTTATGAACGGTAGGGATGCAGCGGTGATCATAGTTGTACAGAGAAAAGTGCACACCGTACGTGATTCGATAACTCCACACGAACTACCACACTGAGACCGACGAACTGTCACCAGAAAACAATGGCCATAGAACGAGGCATGAAGGACAAGGATGATCGACTAGATTTCTTTCGTTTATTTCCGGTGGAATATGATACGGTGGGCCTGAGTGAGGTGTGAAGGATTAGGCATCTTGGGTAGGCTAAGTGGGGTGCAAAACAACGCCTGATTACGGGGTGATACGGGATCCTATGAACAGTGGAGCTATCCAAAGAGCGGATGACGCCAAGATACCATAATACAGGGAATGGGATGGGAATAGAGATCGAAGAATACGAGGACTAGGGATGCAGGAGAAAGCAGTTGCGTTCGGAATGTCCGTAAAACAGCACAGCGCTGATAATCGGAGGGGGCGTCAAAAGGATGAACAGGGAAAAGTGTGAAGATATACCCGACTTCCGTGAAGTTTCCAGATTGTTATTATCCACAAAAACTGTTGAAGATATTAGACAGATCGCATATTCTCCCAAACGCATTTGTTCACCGTGTATCCCAATACGGAGGAGATTCAAACAGGAAGCGGCACAGGAGCCATTCAGAAAGTGAGAGCGTGATAGAAACAAGAAGGCGATTCACGATCATCTGAGAAACGTATCCAGGGCGAAGAGCGATAAGTAAAAAGAACCTGTTTAGCGTTTTCGATGTTTGCCCGTTCCACCGCTGGAACCGTTTGCTGAATCCCCACCGACTTCCGTTCGTCCGTCCAAATTATTCGGAGTGACTGCCCCGGTCGAATGAGGGCTACAACCAAGTGAGCTTCCTCCACCACCCCGTGGTGGTCCGGATTTAGACTGACCGTTCTCTAGGCCCACACCACCTTCACTACGGCAACGGCTTCGCGCAGAGCTACGCGCAGCCACCAGTGAAGCCAACTGAGGTGTCGGTTCCAGTTCCAACTCGACAAGCAATGCGAAATGATCAGACGGGATATGAACATGTGGACAACCGACAATCTTTTTCTCGATGAACCAAGATTCGTGGATTTGATCCAAACTACCCAACAGACGGAAGTGTTGCCGTGAGAACAGGACATAATCAATCATCCCCTTGAACTCATACCTGAAAGATTCGAAGGAGAAAAAATGGAAGTATAGCTGAATAGGTTCATTGATATCTAACAAAAGTAGTGTATGTGTATAGTATAAAAATCGGTAGAAAGGCGATAAAACCTTTTTTATTAGGACTAGCGACCGACATACAAATAGATGGGGAAAATCTGAGATCTTGAGTTCACATGTTTATCCGTACCAGAGTAAATATTAAAAAGGAACTATAGAGAGAATGCATCTTCACATGGTGAAACAGTTAATGGGCAACTGCTAGCTACTAATGATGACGTTTGACGGGCCACAAGAGCTCATCATGGATGAAAGTTGCGATGGGAAGAATCAAACTAAATTGAGTCTCGGGATCCTCTAGGTTAGGAGTTCGGTTCCAGACGGTGACTCAATCGGTAAGGCATAATTGACTTGAGTAAATGGCCTTACCAGGCAGATAAATAATAGCGAATTTCTGAACCGGGGAGCCTTCAACGTGGGGAATTCCACACAGATGGGTCGACTAGCTAACCTGGTGCCTTACGACTGATGTCTGTCCTGTATCGGAAACACGAATTCATGATCTCAGTGATTCAAGTCACTTAATTGCCTTGAGGTTTCTCCTTTCCGTACTACCTCAGCACACAGGAAAAAACGAGTCCAGCTCGGTTATTCAGTTCGGGACAGGTATTCTAACAAATGAAAGAGCCGAAGACCCATTTACCGACTGGATTTCTGTGAACAGCCGCTAATGTGGGCTGAGGTTTCAAGTGTGTATTTCACGTTTGAATCCATCAATGTCCAAAAATGAACGCCCAATGATGTTCGACTGTCAACGCGGCGTATGTGCGAAACAACAGTCTAGATGCACAAAAAGAGAAGTTACACGATAGACCCACTAGAATCATTCGGTTGAGATGATCTATTTGTGCCCACAGGCGGCTATACCAATCGAGTTGGAAAAACAGAGCACATCGAAAGCCCGTCTATGAGGTCGTTGACCACTCACCAGTGAACATATAACGCCGATCGCCTGCTTCAGTTCTGTGAAGACTGCAGTTTGATCATGTTCAATGAATCTGTTCAGGGGATACTTTTAAAGATGAACTCAAATTACTGAGGAAGAATCCTCTGGAAAATCACTATTCTGAGCAGCTCATCCACCGCAATTCGACTGAACGAGTTAGACCAACGAAAATACATAAAACGTTGAAGAAAACGTGGTTGATCAAGCTTCTTGTCGAAGGAGATATGACAGCGGTTAGTGGAATCGTAAAAGCCTCAGTGCAATTTACTTTTGATGCCGCTAACCTAAGATATCATAGCAAAGATAAGCAGCCTCATCGATGATTTCCCGCCAATTCAAACGCACGTTTCGTGTAACTCACGTAGGTTGAACAACACAAGGCGCTCATCACAAAGCATGGAAAAAAAATAATTTACGCTCATTGGTCCTTGGCGGGATTGGTATGGTTTCCGGTTTGATTTCTGCTTACCCAGTAGGGACCGGACACTCGATTGACTAGCACAACCAGTTAGGTTTCGACTGTTAGCAACTGCCGAGGCGCAAGGCAACTGCGTCATAAAGTTTGATTGTGCATAGGTTCAAGAACTCAAACTCTCCCAGTCGAAGAATGACAAAATCACTCGTGCTCACAACAATTCATTCAAGTAGTTCCTTCTGATTACATAACTTATCGGGAGTGTTCTGGACTATACCTATTTAACCTTACATCATTTAGTTTCATAGAACCATGACTGTACAGTTTGAGAGTGAATTCACCGAAAATATTTGCTCACACTAAGTATTCCCATTTAATGTAATTTCACTCTACATGAATTCGTTATCTTTCGCTAGAATTTGCTCTCGATGTTTCAATCTTCATTCTGCTGTTTTATCCAAAGCGGCAACCGAAAGACAGCAACCAAAATCAGGCGCACGAAATTACATGGTTATTGGTTGTAAGAACTGATTCTCATTTAATAATCCTGATCAAATAGTGCAAATGATTCTCAAACAAAGAAACGTTTGGCACGCGTGAAAGCTTGATCTTACGGTAACGCAACCTAACTTGCCACAACACTTGTACACAAGCTCATTAAAGCAGATTCGTACATTACGAATTGATTTTTCTAAACGAATCAACTCATGGGAATATCGATATTCAACATGCCCACAGCTCAACCAACTTATTCAAGGATGTGATTGGGCGATCCAGATGGGTGTCTTTTTGTTCGCCAATTTTCCTAGTGGGGACTCGCACACATGTTCCAAGCTAGATTAGTATAATGCGGATGTTGTGACTGATTTAAATGAGCAACAAGCGCCAATCTCAAACTCCCTTGCACTTACGGATCGCTTGCTTTCATTTCTCTAACCGGAAAACAACGAAAAACTATTTGCAAACCAGTATTGCTGCAGCATCGACCGAAGTGCACGCTCATTTTGATTTAATATGGCATTCCGTTAAGCCTGTCTAGCGGCAACAGGAGAGTGCGTATGAAACACTCAAACGGAAGCGTCATTCATGCTACATCTTGTCCATTATACACATGTGAGCCCGATCACGGGCGCTTTAATAGCAAAAACCAACTATGTACCTATACGATCTCCTAACCCTACGTCCTCACCCACAAGACAGTGCGGCAACATATCAACCGTTAAGTTACAAAGCGAAAACTGTGGGCATTTGGTTACCCAACCTGAGGCTGAGGTGGATACGAATGTCACCAAGGCAATTGTTCGTCTCGGGTATAAGCGATCACCATTCGGGCATAGCAACTGAAGTCTAGTAGGTATGCATACAAAGATAAAACTTACGTGAAATTTGTCAACTGCATACCCTGTGACTCTCGATAAGCCCGATCAAATGTGAATCGATGCCGCAAGGTGTCACCGTCCACGGCCCATTTCTCTAACAGACGCCAATCCTCAAACATATACTTGAAACCATTATTTAGGAAATCCGTATGCGATTTGGGCAAGCTGCCTCGCATTAGAAACTCGACTACACCGGATTCTGGCAACGAGTTCAAATCGCCGCACAAAATTACCGGCATGTTGGCCGCGGGTGAAGATGGACCGGGGACTGGGACGCGATTTGACAGGGGCGTATTACGCGTATTACTCGGCGAACCCCGATCCTTCACGTCTCCGGAGCCAGTCAGAAATTGGTCAATATAGGCCCACAGTTCAGCTGTCCATAAAATAGTTTGAATCATCTTCACATCTGAAAGCTCCGGATCCCAATGAATATGACCAGTTGTTACACAGAACTGGCGACCTCCGGGCCCATCGGGGCCTAAAGATAAACATTAACAACAGGGAGTAAATACAACTATTGGTATATAATATGGGCAAGTAGAACTGATAAAACACTGTCAATTAGTGCGTATTTCATTATCTACCTCACATTAACCAAATAGGTACGTAACGATGTGGAACCTAATGAGTGTCGACTGTTGACCGGTTGAAGTCATTTTCATTGAATACCATCGGTTTATCGGGATCCGAGGTTCAAACTACACTAATAACCTTCGGTATCCAGGTGCGACGCCACTGGTTTTGGTTTGTGGATGTAAATCGTGAAGCTGAAATATTTTGCGTTTCTGCTTTCGAAGAGTTGTCTTGGGATCTTTAGGAAGTAGTACGATGTCACATCTCTAGTAGGATTCAACCATTTAGTTCGAGGACGTCACCGTATTCCCTGTATAAACAAACGCTTTCCGTGGGGCAAGGATTTGATGGTGACAGAATCCATTGAGTTACTGGTCATATCCATGCGTCTCACAATATGTTCGACGGGGACTATCGAAGATTGCTATTCATGATAGATAGATCATAAACCAGGCAGAATCGATGACAGCAGATAGAATGCCTTCGTTGTGTGAAACATTTTAAATTGAAAGACTATTTATAACGGGTGCGATCAGACAAAACGAGAGCGTCATCAATGGGTGAACAGTTTTTTACTCAGTGCCTTACCTGGTGCACCTTTCGTTTCAAAAATCACACCGAGAGCCACATTGTCTCGCGTCATTACGCGATTGACAATCAGAGGCGACGGATTTTCACACATATTCGAGCAGGAAAACATGAATTCGTGATGAAATTCGTGCAACTTTTCAAATCTGAAAGAAGAAATGATTACAAATGGAAATACAAATACACAATAAACAACACATTAATGGGTAGAAAGTAGGCGACCATTTGACATCATTATATATACATGAGAAAGAAAGAGCGGCAAATACGGAAATGAAATAGGCAATAAAGAATACTTAGAATGAGAACTGCGCGACCGTTGTGTGCATATGAGAACCAGAAAGTGAATGACCACATGGCATAAGCAACTCCTTAGACGCGATCTCACACTACAAAAGATGACTCAGGTATCATTTGGATTGTAGGAAGTCCACCATTGATCCGAATAGCTACGGTTCGAAGAAACAGTGATTTGTTCTTATGAGAGCCCAGCTTCCGACCTACGGGCGGCACCAAGTCGCCCTAGTGCTCGGAATAACGATTGCCAACCTGTTTGGTAGACTGAGGTGCCAATTCGAGCCGATCGCCCAAGTTGGACGACTGTAAAATTGGTTTTGGTTTATAAGCCTGGACTATTAAAGTCGAGTGATGCGTCGAAGAGAAATGCAAGCCATAACAAGATGTAGTCACTTCGCGATGTTTAGATATATAAATAGCGGTTAGAAATGCTCGAATCGTTTGACTTACTTATCCACCTGCCAGAATATGGCGCAACCGTCCACTTTCTTGCCATCTTTCATATCCATGGTGCGACATCGACTTTTGGGAAGAAAAACCGCGTCATATTTCAGTTTGGCCAGTTCCGGTTTGAAAATTTCCTCGAACTGATTCGTTTCCACCTCCTACATAATGAACGACAAACAAATGTATGCGATCACATTCACCCACATCTTAGTCGAGCAGGCACGGAACAATATGAAAAAGGAATGTGTCGTTGAAAAAATCATGGCGGAAAGAAAGAGAACATATTAGTCTCATCGGCAAGTTCACTCCGCCTGACGGTAAAGCCGAACAAACTGAAAGCATTCAAACAGACTTCGTTTATGGCGTTGGAAAAAGCCTCAGCTGATCGCCAAGAATGGTGACACCAAGAACAAAGCGCGTTAATCGAGACGGTACGATTAGTACCGATCACCATTTATAATGGGTAAAACATCACAAGAGAATCTAAATAACGAAAGCCGATGTAAAAATATTCTCAGTGACTCATTCCTATTTTAACAATTTCCCACTTTTCGTGTAACAGTGTATAATTGACTAGCTCATGACAGCAATGAACACAAGTAGATTAAAACCCACCTACCTGAAGACATATTATGTTGGCGTGATAAACACGAATCTCATCCAGGATAGCTCGTCTTCGATAGTCCCAATTGAGTGCCCAAGATGGGCAATACGGGTACATATTCTGTGTAGCGTAGCTAGGACACAGCAGGTTGTAGCACATCAAGGTGAATGCGACTGTCAAGTGACAAAGCGTGGATGAGTGGAGGGAGAAAACAAGCGTGAAATAAACAAAAAGCGTGTTGGCATACAAAAGCGACGACAAAAAAACGGTATTCATTCGGGTACCTGAAACTGCTATGACAACCTTGGTAATCAATCGATAAGAGCTGTGTAAACTCGACTGACCTCTTCAATGTGGTGAACAACTGACGCGGTTTGGCATCATCGAGAAGTGACGGTGTTGACGGTTTGATGGGAAAAGCCCCATCACTTTTACACGCACACACACTCCCTTTAAGAATGAAAACAGCCTCAGACTCGAACAGCCCAGATTCAATTGGGATCACATCCTCGCGACTGTCAGTATGCAGTGTCTAATAAGAAACATCATCTACTTAGGACGTTGGGTTGAACAGAGGACACCTATAGACAATAAACTATTCTACTGAATTCGCTAATAAACCAAAACAAACGCAACTTTTTTCCAATGCTACATTACGTGTGTATTTTCAGTGCAGTGTCTTCGATGGATTGCCGACCAATATTCAATGACAATTCATGGGCATCGGGAACGCAAAACAATGGGGATAAATTCAGACAGTAGATATCTCCGAGGTTCTGGAAGATATATGCCAGGGTTTGGCAGCGTGATAAGGGAACAGAAGTAGATAAACTGAATGTGTATTCCATGGGTGGGATGATAAATAATGATTCGGAAACGATTCAGGTATTCAGTTGGCAGGTTCACTTACATCCATCTTTGCTTGGTTCCTCTAACCGACGCCATTGTCGTGGCGGAGGAGCACTGGTTGCATCTGGGGGTTGTGAAGTTAAAAATAGCATAAAAAATGTTATTGAATAAAATAATATAGTAACAACTGAATAGCGTAAAATACAAACGAACGATGTGCCCCTCAAAAAGACTCCAATAGAAACTCGTTGAATATGTTACAATGACGACAGGTTATTATCTGCAGTCGGTGAAAACTATCTCTCATATTAAATGTGGTTACCACATAATCCATCAATTGATTATCACCCTATGCAAAGATCGGATCTCAGCATCATGCGAACGCTTTGATTACCTCAAAGAAACATCAACAGGATACTCATGTCTAACTGGATTGCGAAACAAATGTGACGTTGGATACGGGCAATACTTTTCGGTTCAAATGGTGACTGATAACAGCAAAATATCGGACAGTCTAAAAGCTTGAAGATGTCGATTCAATCGACGACTTTACTCGGGTAATCAGATAAGATGCTTCTAACCTGAAACGGATAGCTTTTTACATCTTCAACCTCCAGTAAGAGTGACCCAACGTTCAAAATTCGCTTTTACTTCAGTAATTCTATAGTTCCCGCACTCCAAATCATCGTCCGATTCTGGCATTTAAAAAAACGTTATTTGGTGATTTAACACTGAATTCGATTTCAAAAAGCAAGTGCTCACTGTCACATCGATAAAGTTCCGGGTGATTCATTATCATCGTACAGAGAAATACGGTGAAGCGAACTTCACTGATCGCCGTCACATTCACAATAAACAAAGTATGAATATGCAAGGTAGATGGAGAGTGAGTCTGTTTTGACGGAAGAAAAAGGAAGATGAACCTCTATGGTCAGCACACAGAATAGTCTAATTGTACATCGTACACACCTCATCACGGATTTTAACCTGATAAAAGTAACAAGTCCACCATAGTCGGTTCGCTGCCATATCTTTTAATGCCTCCAACGAGCCAGCCACGAAGTCTCCCGGGCTGCATCCTGGAAAACCAAAAATACATATTTTACCTAGTTGGTGTGCGCCTTTTCATGTCTGGCCTCAACGTCATCTATGGCCCCCGCATGATTTTCTCCAGCCCACAGAGCTTACTGCAAACAGGGCGCGGTGTGGCAATGGACTGTAACTCAAGCGCAATACATGTCCAAAGCAGCGAAACCTACTAATCTAAACTCGATAACGATAACGAATTCCCCACGCACACGATGGCTTACCTCTAGTCGGCCAACCCGCTCACACTCAACCTAACCCGAGCCAAACTATGTAACCATCGAAATCACGCACACGCATGCGACAGACACATGGATACTCTGCTCCTACCTGACCTCATTTGATGATCGGACATGATACTTTCAACTTGGTTGATCTCTCCCTCTCATTCGGAGTGCAATATAGCAAGTAATCTGTTTCTCAACTGAAACTACTGTTCCATCCACAACAGGCACTAGAAAAAAAGGGTTAAGCGCCTCTGATCCGTTCACCTAATGGGATAGCCCAAAGCTGTTGTCTCTACCGCAATATTTCCACAATACACTGAACACATAGGCCGGTTCAAATCACACCTTTCCATTGGAGCACATGTTCGGTGCTGTGATTTTTGATCGGGCAACCCACAGTTTCCGTTTCAGTTCGCACAACCATTAACCATGCACTATTGTGCACCGGTTTTGGTTGCTGTCTTTTGGCTGCCCATGTGGATGAACATTAGGAGAAAGACAGGAAAGTTGGATACAAGAGAAAATTTAGAACTTCAGAGTGTTGCAGAGAAATTGACAAGATTTGTTTATTACACACTTTCGTGTGATGAATAGCAGACGGGGAAAGCCCCATGGTAACAAGTACCGGCTGTTTAATGGTGGAAACCGGTAATCTAAGCCCCGCAGGACTTGAAGTGGCGAACCACATAAGGCCCCGATAGGTTAGGTGTGGTAGTGAACCGGGCGACAGTTGCTGCTCGAACCTCGGACCATAGGGTTCAAACTGCACCAACTGCACCACCACCACCCGACGCCACTAGTTAAGACACTCAGCCACATCACTCAGTGTCTCTAACCCTCGGGCAACCCACACGGAATTTCGTTTAGGTGTCTCACACCGAACGTATGACGCTATAACACTATGACCAAAACATGGAACGAAAATCCACATAAAACCTCAATTACGTCGACACGGTATCAAACCCGGTGAGATTGGAACTGTCTACCATTGTTATCTACTTGGCATATATCTGCGCAACTTTAAGTAAGTCACGAAAAAAAACATTTTACTCTTGGATAAAACATCCATTTTGGAACCAGGCCATGTTTAACTCGCACCCACTCTCGCTTCTCCTCTCTAGGTATACTGAATAACGAAAAACTGAATTTTCTTCGAGGCGTAAAAAAACTTGAAGAACCAGAATTTTAGGTACATTTGATTCAGATACCGTCGGATGCAAGTGTACTGATAAAAAAGTAACAGCCGAAAAGGAATAAGATATAAGTAAGATACACAATTTTTGACTTTTATTATTGGGTGTTAACGACGGAATGCGTTATCATTTAAGCATCCGTCTATATAGGATGGTAAACGGTGATTGTATTTAACCATCAGAACGAAATACGCAAAGTGGCAAGCGTAATTAGCAGAATTATATAAGAAGCGTGATGCTTGAGTAGATAATAGAAAGGAAAATGAAAAGTAGTTCGGAGTGTCAATTACGCATTCTGAAATTCTTAAACTGAAAAATATCCATCATAAAGAGACTTTAATGAGTTAAACATCAATCATCGGTGCAAGCATTCTATGATATAGAAATGACTGGCAGATGTTTGTGGAGCCGGTTACGAAGCTACTGTTGGTTTGTGTAAGTATAAATCAGCCCTGATCAACGGCCTTCTAATCAAATGTGAGCTGATTTTTTTCCCGCGATCTAAACGGTGCATGGTTGACTGCGAGGTTGATAAATCAAATGGGACGAGACACACATCAATCGCCAACCCGAAACAAAATAAAATATTCACGCAGATAGATGTGCGCGCTGGCGCACACACAAACACGCACAAAAGTATGTTATAGTTCATATGTAATTGGTGAAATGTCACACGATACATTAGTTAGCGACGACATTAACGTTGTCTAACAGTTTACAATCACACGGCCCACGTTTGGAACTCGTGTGAACATAGTCATCAAGATGATAATGACGGTGCTTAGTCAAACAGACGACAGCAAAAACTGGCAAACAGACCAAGCACTTCTGAAGGAAAGAATTGTACAAACTGCAAAACCTGGCATTGTACGGTCTGTTTATTGGTCACAGTGCACAGAGAAGTTAACGAAAAACAAAAACCTCCGGACGGAAGCCCATTTGTAAGTAAGCAAGCAGGTAAGTAAGTAAATAATTTCAGATTAATAAAGATCTGAACACAGAAAATCGANCAGAATACGTGTTTCCGACGAGAGTGATTAGGATGACCTGAGAGAGCAACAGATAAGCTGGAATACAATAAGTTCAGTTAATTTATGTTTGGTACAAGCACAGTGTAATACAATCAGACGCATCATCACCTCACTTCACTTAAATTAACGATTTGCAACATCAGCTGATCTGACAAATGGTTGTCCATGTAAATTTCCGGCTTAACGATAAACGTATTAGTCTGAATGTCGTTTCGTGCGTTGTTTGCGTAGCCCAGGCCAAGTGCGCGTCCTGTCAAGCGACGAGTTTAGAACCATCGATTCGGCATTTGTATTGAGGGAACAGTTCCTAAAAACAATCTGCTACGTTTGGCATCTGCATGTAGTCAAAAACCTGCAGGTTGCGTAGAGCTAATTGTTTTTATCAAAGCGGGACAGTGTTAACAACCTACGGACACATCTCTATTCAACCGAAGACGACAACTGTGTAAGCAAGCTCTCTCGTGGTTAATTTCAGCTTATACTCGATTTATCCCAGTAGCATTTATCACCGATTCCCGTTTCGATTCTCGTTTGCAAAGAGTTTTGCATTATCTGTCAACCTCGTTCAATGACTTTTAAAAATATAGTGAAAAAATTTATCAGTAAGAAACTGTTTTTTATTCCATTCGTCAAGCTAACAGAGTGAAGTGCACAATGTAGGAGAACCACAGACATTGATAGTCAAAGTCTCATCATTCTTAAGAGTTATGCAATACATTTATTTTTGGTTTGCGATTGTAGGGCGAAGATGACATATCGATTGAAGGCATGGGAATACGAATACAGCGCCGAAAGGTGAACCTGGTCACGTGCCTCTATCATTTCACCACAGGCCTAAACACAAGCACGGACGGCATGCCTGGTGAACTTTGAGCTAAAAGCAAACTAGATACAGATACTACAGATATAAACACAAGCACACACGCACGGCCACAGTCCGCACAACTCACACATACGGATGGAAATGGTTTACCGGGAAGCAGTCTGTCTAAGGGACAGAGAGGAAAGTACGAAATCCTATTACATCCTAGTATAGGGGGAGAATTTCACACACGTATCTGCCAAAGACAGGGAAGGACAAGGGGTAGGTGTTCGTAGTGCGTAAACACATGCGCGACTGCCTGTCCTAGTGCTACTGTCCGTCCATCCGTCCGTCTCAGTTCAAGTGATAGCGAGAGGGACAATGCAAATGAAACCCTAGGACGCTGAGTTTGAGCCACCAGCATTATTCAGTTTATTCTGCTACCCTCAATCGATTGACGGAATGAAACAACAGACACGGCCGAACAACGAGAGAGAGAACAGACAGTGGAGCAGATCGATTGATTGGATAGAGAAGTTGAGCAGGGAATTCTTATACACCGAAGTGATAAAACGCCTAATTGTCGTGATAACCATTCCACATTTGTCCACATTTTGCACGAACGTAACGTAAATAAAAACCTCATTCATAACCAATGAGACCAAAAGCAACGGGAACTAGTTTGTAACAGGTAACGAACGTCTCCGTAAGTATTGCTGCCACATCTAACAAATTCAAATGGTATAATCAATGTGCTTAGACTATTGGTTTACTTTGTGTATGTAAATGAACTCGATCNNGGGGGGGGGGGGGAACTCACAATCACGCAACTCGTAATGTGGAACGAGGCATGTTCTTAGCGCATTATACACATCCTGAGACCGTGGAACGCGAATGGGTTCGGGAACATACACCCAACCACCAACTGCGTTTCCTTGTGGAGTTTGGGTAGCGAAAAATGGAACATTGTTCAATTTCGAGTTATAGCGTAGGCTTAGGCGTTTCGTAGTAGTCGCATGGTCGGTTGTTATAATGCTGCAGTTGTTATCACCACGAGGGACGGAGAGCGGATCTTCCGGGCAGCTTATTTGCCGCTGGAACGCCGGACGTTGACGACAGTCCCCTGTCGTGAAACCAACTGGATGACCGGGATAGTCTGTCGCCACATTCTGTTCGTGTACAGTCGGGTAACCAGTTGGAGTGCTGCAAAGATGCTGACGAGCAGGACAATAATGAG
>UZAN01042483.1:2392-19803 GCA_900618425.1 Echinostoma caproni | reverse complement strand
AAGATGCTGACGAGCAGGACAATAATGAGCACCAAAGGAATGCATAAGCATGTGATGGCTGTGTGCCCCACAGGAACAAAATCCAAACGGAGTGAAGGGTTGTGAGGTGGGCCACCGAAAAGGAAACCAGGCGGATTGACAAGAACAGATTCGCATTGGGTTATAGGAATTCCCTGAAGAATGACAACCATGGGTAGCCCATGAATGGGGATCCGAATGTGGCATCGAAGATGAAGCTGGTTGCACATGATGCATTCGTGTGGAGGTGGGATGGCCGGGAAAATGCCACGGCATTTCTGTGTAAGGGTTGGATAGAAAGGCTGGGTTGGATGTAGACGAGGCAGATGTGGTGTAGGCGCACTCGGAATAAGGCGGAGGCGGTGAGGCCGGTACAGTCATGGGAAAGGGATAGTGGTGCTCACCTATTGTTCGATGATCACTGACGGAGTAAGGAGGAACAGAAACCGATGAGAGTGGTTTCATTTGGGTATCACTGGAAGCGAAGCGACGATTTGATCCACGTAGTTGACCAGGACCATCAGTAATCGGTGGAAGTCTCTCCACAGAAACTGTCACGTCATAACCCGTTAAGTCGACAAAAACTCCGGACAACGGATCAGTCGATGAACAGGCGGATTCATGAGAAACATTTTCAATAAACACATCGTCCAAGCAACATTCATCGTAAGACTTAGTTTTATGAGGGAAATAATCGCACGCAGAAGGGTATGCGTATGAGTTTTGGTAGGAAAAAGGATAGGCAGGACAATTTAGATCAGGTGTAGCAGAATGAAACGGAGATCGGAATGGATGCGCGTTCGAAACCCGCGGGTGGGTAGGAATTGGACGAGCTAAATAGGAGCCTCGACGTGAGTAAGAAGTATTATTGACAATCCAAGACGGAGTGCGGAAAGACAAATTGCTCCGTGATCCACCCAAAGGCTCTTTAGTTGTCCGTGCGGACACGACGGAAACTTTGGGACCGACGGCGGACGCATGGCCTACGGATGGAAGCGGAAGTAGATCATCATCCGACTGGGTGTGGCCACACGGCGACCGCTCACTACTACTGCTGCTATTCCCACTACCACCACGGCTTTTGTGAGTTGGATGATGTCGTTTCCCATTAACCGTATTGTTAACGTCTTTGTAACGGGCAGCCTCAGCTGGCGTTAACCAGGAACTCTGCGGGTCTGTACTTACAGGGTTTGTCGTTGATACAGCTGCCGCAGCAGCCACTGCCGCATATGTTTTCCTGTCCCTATCCTCATCGCACGCTGATTTACATTTATGATTGACCAGATGACGCGAGACTTCATCTTGATGGCCAGTAAAGCAGGGATACTTAGTAGCAGTAGTAGTTGTTGTTGTTGTTGTATTTCCATGAGACACACGATGTCTCGACGTATACGGACGGCTCGAAGCGGACAAACTACTGAATTCATCGTGATCCGTGTGGTGTGGCACTCGTGTTGAGCCAATTCGTTNGAGTCTGTCTCACTTGAATACCGATTGTTCAGTTGCAACTTACGACTGTTTGCATGGCCAGCCGTGTGCCATGGCAGACGAAGCTTGGTGGTTAGTTCCAACGAAGGTGAAATCCGTTGAATCAGTTGCGATAGATTGCGCATCGAATTTAGTGGAGCGGAGATGAGAATGCATAACAACCATTTAAGCTCACAGCGTTGAACGGACCAGGGAACGGTGACCGCATGGGTGGGTGATTGACTTGAACGCAGATTGTCAATGACTTCATCGGAAAAGCCGGGCGAATGTAAGGCACAAAATGCGCTGAGTAATTTTAGTCGCTCAACATGAAGAGAATAAGAAGAGCATAGATTTTTCTTTCCACTAAGCGGATGTAGCTTGTTGTATGCATGAGCATCCCTATCGCGAGAAGTGTTGTCAATTCGAGGAACGGGGGCGAGTATGGAGTCTGAGCTTCCGATCGGGACACGAACTATGGGTATATTCGGGGAGAGAGAAGAAAACCGTCTACAAGATGGGCCGGTTGATTGGGGCGTACCTGATTTATTCGATAAAACCAATCTAGTGGTTGAATCTGAGGTTGTGCGACAGCATTCGTTGAGACAGCGGTTAGACACATTTTCGAGCGCATTCAAATCTAGTGAGGATACTGAGTTTGCTTTGGGAGAAAAAGTAACGGAACAGGCCTGACGTTCGGGATTGTGTACATCACTGTTGGTCGAATTATTACTCAGAGAGTGGATCGGATGTGAAAGAGGGGTTTGGCACCACTTCCATGATGAACAGTGAATAGAAGGATTTCGTGATTCAGCAGACCACTTTGACAGAACAGATTGTTTGTTATCGATGGCAGGCAGCTCTGATGAATCTGGAAGAAAGACATCCTCGTCGCTTGAAGCACTACCGGAATCATCCTTGAAATCCAGTGGATCTAATTCCGTCGAACACCGGGAGTGTGCGAGGAGTTCCGTGGGACTTGGAACTTCGATCATCTTCGACGGGACACTAGGGGTAGGGAGTGGTGTTGTCGTTTTCCGTTGCGAATCCGGACACCATACAGACGATCGAGAAATGTTTACCACTCGAGCGGGGCTGAAAACAATCTGAGAGTCGTTGAGAATTCGGGCTTTGGGTGAGACATGTACTTGGTCGTGATCACAAAGTGCGTTTTTTGCTATCTGTAGTGTTAGAGATTTACGCGGCAAGTCTGATTTCGGAAATAAGTGCGAGGTTTCAATCAAAGTAGGCGCGTTTAATATATCCAATTCACGCATGATTTTCCATTAGAAAGCAAAGGGAACGATGAACTTTGTGAATTTGCACAAATAAACATGTGATTTACTATTCAGCACCAACAGCACAGTTAAATAGGTATCAGAATCTGAGCATAAACACAATAGACCGGAACAAAATTTGGAGTGGAAAACACATTTTGATAATCCCACCGTGATTTATATGTACGATAAATGCGCAAATTAAGCACTCAGATATGGGACAAGAAGTAACCTATCAGATGAGAGGCATGGCGTACTCCATAGTCAAACAACGAACACGCAAACACAAATTCCGTCCAAACACGGTAAAATGACTGCAAAGGCACACATCCAAACAAACAGATACACAGACGATATGCGTGCAGTAGCAGCCAAAGGTAATCACAATGTTGAGAATCTTCTCAAATGTGATTGGTCGATTCTATCGCCACCACCTACTGTGATGCTCACAGCTCAGAGAACCAATCACATGGTTTAAATGAGAAGACTTGACAGCCAATGAGAGTAAAGTAAATGCTCACATGGAGTTAAAAGTGCATCTACGACTGGTTCCGATGAGGACATCAGTGCGTGAGCACGGTGCGCGCATGCAAGGTATGCAAGAAAGACAGATTTGATAATTTGCCGACACTGCGAAAACGACGCACGATGTTTGCTTGCACTTGTATGACCATGAACTGTTGGTTAATGGATGACCCTACGAAGTACTCAATATTCTTACTGTTACATTGAGAAACAGACTGGGCATAAATTTCATTTCGATCATTTGCTCCTCGGGCTTAGATAAATACGCATGATGGAAAAATGCCTTGAGGTGCAATAATTGAAGTTGTGAAGTGAAGTGTAATTTGGAAAATAAACGACAGGTGATTTTCAGTGCGTTGGTCGGATAAACATTGTTCTGTTCGGTTCTGTTCTTTTCTTTTCTAACAACCATTAACCATTCACTTTTGTGCACCGGTTTTGGCGGCGGTCTTTTGGTTGCTCATTTGGATAAAATAGCAGAATGAAGATTGGAATGTTGAGAACAGATTTAAGCTGAAGGTAGCACATTTTCATAGACTGAAGTTACAAGAATATTGAGTAGATGCATGAGCGCCACTGTTTCCGACACCCAGCTATGTCGTTCAGTGTCTCTAACCACCGGTGACCATGATCTATGGGTCCCCAGCCAGGGAGCCTAACGGGACCTATGTGAGCCAGTCTCCTGGTCAGGGTTTTCATACCCTCGTGCCAGGTCTTAGCTTGACCGCCCTTCATTGTTTTCTAACCGCTACTTGCCTCGGCAAACATCGCTCGCCGTGGCAACCTATTTGGTGACATGCGTAACACATGCCCCAACCAGCGTAATCTATGGAGGTCGACCACTTGCTCGAGTGGACGACCACGAATGCCGGAAACTCTACGCCTAACCTCAGCGTTGCTCTTCCGGTTTCCTCACCAGACTCGTGCAATGCTACCTAGACAGCGGTGTTCGAACACCGACAGTCTATTTTTGTCCTATTCCGGCATTGGCCAAGTCTGCGCCGTAAAGCAGATCTGGCCGAACTGCTGCAGCATATACTCGACCCTTAACAGACAACCGGATGTCGCGGCGGCGTTACAGATGTCTCAAGTTGGCAAATGACAACATCTGGCGAATAGAGTTGACGGCACAGTGTAGGTTTGCGTAAGGGGGCAATGGCCGTTACAAGTGACGGAAGTAAATTGAGGTTACTTTACGAATCTCTTTTATCGAGTGAATTACCAGAATTATTCCAAAGAACCAGATAGCTTAAGAAGCATACGATTTCAAGAGTGTAGACAAGGGCTATCGAGAGCGATTTGCTTTTAACCTGCGAGAAAGGCAACAATGTCCACCAATTATGTGTGAAGAGGAAGGACCTTATCATAAGATAAGAAGAATACATAAATGAGTCACTATTACCACAAGTGCAAAAGCCGCTTGTTAAACAATGGGCTAATTAAACGAGGACCCGTAGAGGAAACCAGTGGTAATCTTCGTTTTTTTTCGAAAAACGCCTCATATACCACGGCTTCAGTTAACCGCACACGCTGAGTCCAACTGTGAGGAGCTAATTCGGAAAACAGTTTAAAACCATCTCCCAGAGCACAGAGGAATTTTGCTTTGAATGGAGATATATAAATACACGAAGCCTCTTTCTTTACTCCTAAAAGACAAATAAAATGAAGAGATTCATTCAATTTAATAATCAAGATGAGAACTCGCCCAGTAGGACAAGTCTAACCGCATGCCTCTTAACTATCAGAACAACCCAGATGAGCACAGTTGACTCCGAGTCGAAATAATAAAATGTGTAATACCAGATCATCAGAAACGCACTTGAGGCAGACTATTTGTAAGGAAATAATCCAGCAATTCAACGAGAGATATCATGCATGTCGTATATGGTACAGGGGTTCTCCTACAAATGAAGCGTAGTGTCACATTACCTTAAAGCACGTGGTGGCAACTGAGATTGGCAAAGCATGCAGTTACAAGGTGAGAGTATATATATATATATATATATATATATATATATATATATATATATATATAAATTAAGACAAGTATGTTACAGTTCAGTGCGGACACTGGAAGCCGTGTGCGGTATGTGAGAATCGAATGTACAACAAGTGAAATAAACCACCACTAAGATGATCACTCAATGCGCACGGAGTTGTCTATCTACGATAGCAGTAGCGCAAAGTAAGCAACAAGCAGGGCTTTGTGTATGCTTGAACAAGCTGGTATAGAAGAATAAACCATGACCAGCTCTCTAACAGTGCAAAGAATTCCTGAATCGACAAAACATTCCAAACTAACTCATGTGACAGCAAACCAGACATCAAGTAGTGTGGATGCACAACAATGAGAATTAGAACATATGTACATATAAACGGATGCTCTCGGCTCACACATCGGTTTCCTGTGCGGTTACAATTCACATTCTGCAGCGAGAAATATGCACGAGCTCAATTACAAAAATACTGTGTTCTTTCAGTGCACGCGAGCGCGCGATAGTTCAAAGCATGTTAGTTGAACAGTGAGGACCAGGAAAATTCAACCGGAAATGTGTAGGATGTGTGAAAAAGCGTGAAACCAGAATAAAATAACGGAAAAATGATTCAACGTAATTGAGTTCACAACCAAGCAGAGTGATCAGTTTACGTAAGTATCACTCATGAGGGAAAAAGCTGCTCCTAGTCGAGACAGGTGAAGATCAATGAAAGCATGTAAGCTAATACGATTAGGGTGATTGCAGTGCATTCAACCAGAGGCATGAAAACAGTACATGAGAAAGTATGTGAGAAATAAATCAACTTGTCCCTTCGAAAAAGGTACAAATCAGAAGAAACAGATCCTCAACGAGGGGAACGCTATGTGATATGGAGGTTCTTAGTTAGGAGTGTCCACAGACTTGATATTTCGTTGATAAGTAGACTGTACCGGTTATTGTACAGTTATGATACTTGAAAGTAAGGATATATATTCAACGTCAATTAACCGGGGAGAGAAATGAAAGAAGCACTTAGAAATCACACAATACTTCATTTATTGTTCAGTACAACCAAACATGTTGAAAACCTATTTATTATTCAAGTGTGTGACGCAACAAGGTAAATGCAGTTCTTCGGAAGAGAAAGGCTTAACGTCACCGAAGAGGTATGGTCAGTGTGCTCATGTTAGGGGTATATACAAACCGCACGAATTTTTATTATTTTTTTTTTATCATTTTCATGAGCAGTTCTTCCGATGTACTTACTACCGTAAATACATTGAAAAAGATAAACACAGGAAGAGTTTTAACTAAAGATTCGGATTTTGCAGGATTGGGTTCAGTGAGCATTCGCTTTGTATCGTGCAGTGTTATAAGTGAGGTAGCATTATACGTTCTTTCAATCGCTTGTTTCAACCTGCGCTGTATCCGCCTGTTATTTTGATCACCTTTAGAAGTATGGTTCCTCTGTTCTGATTGATTCAACCGTGCTCCATACTCCATAATAAACGTTTTGGGGTATCCCTCTGCGAGCAAGTGCCGTGCATATGCGACGAAAATCGAACTCTGTTTCATTGGAACAGATTATCCTGGATCTAGACAAAAACTCCACACCAACGATCGTTTGTATTGTATTGAACAGAAAATTCTAAAATTAAGATACTATCCCGTGTGAAGTACACATCGGATGAGTGCTCTGTCCTCTTTTCTCAAGAATTTGACATCCAGGAAATGGAACCAAGATTCGGATTCGTGTTCCCCGAGAATTTATTATTCGAATGTGAATGGTTGAGTTTTCCAAGCATCAGTTGTACTTGTGCGTTGTAATTCAGTACGACAAATGTGTCATCCACGTAATGGTCGTAAAAGTGTGTTCTGTATGCAATGTTGTAATTTCGTATTCTCCATGTTTCCCTAGTGGACACATTGCAACTCCTTCAACTGAACGACGATAATCTTCGTTAAAACATAACTGCACATCTTTAGGATATCGAAGTAATAATCTCCTGAGACAATGCGCTGGAATATTAAGTTAGTCGGCATCTAAACAAACATCGTTTACAGTTTCACAAAGAGGAACATTAGACAATATGGAACAAACATCATACGACACCAAGTGTTTAAGAGAAGCATGAAGATCACGGATTTTTTCATCAAAATCAAACAAGTTTTTCAGAGTGTAGTTAGAAAACTTTTGTTCGATTAGTTGAAGGAAGCCTATAAGCCACCTGAGTGCGCCGGGTGTCCTCGAGGTAATCCCTTTGTACATCTGGACACGATGAAGCTCGCTCACTCTGCCAGTGTGGTGTAGGGATCGTATTAAACGGTAAAGCAGAAGCCCATATGATAGATTGGATACCCGTCAATAGTCGTTTATGCGCAATGAGGCTACAGGGTTCAGTTGGTGTTCGGAAGGGCAGAAACACCAAAAGTTGTTTGTTCAACATTTCCGCATATGCACCAACCAACTGTAGTCCTACTTCACAAAAGGACGAATTTTACGACAAACTCATTCGGTCCAGCCGCAGCTCTGATGTTATAGCGCGTGTAGGTGATTTAACGCGCAGGTTAGAAAACTGAGCGCATTCGAAGCCCGTCTGGGAGGGCATTTCGCTCTTCCCACTCAGCAAACAGATAACGGTGATCGACTATTTCAGTTCTGCGCGGATCATCGGTTGTTCTTATCTAACACCAACTTTCGACACAGCTCTCCTCGAACGGGTACAAGATGTTCAACGGAAGAATTGACCGGATTTATCACATAGCTGTAAGCTACCGTTGGCGTGATTCAGTACAAAATTGCATATCCTATGGGACCACTTGCGTTGAGTCGGATCATGCACCAGCTCTGTTACTCTTCACTCTTCGACTCATCGGCACAAATCCACTTCTCAGTTAGCTCATCATCGTCTGCGCGATCCATCTATCTGAGAACGTTATGAAGAGAATCTGGGACAGGAGCTAGGGAGGACCGCGACAAAAAGGAGTAGACCAGCAGTGTAATAAAATTAGATTTCTTTATCACGCACCAGTCTGTGATGAACAACAGTGGGGGTGAACAGACACGAAGAAATGCGATGTTAACCGGCAACCTCAGCCCCGGGGCATAGAGTGGTGAACCACATAAGGCCCCGCTAGCTCAAGCGTGGTACAGAACCGGGACACATCAAAGCTGCCTACCACCAAAAGTGGGTGTCGAGGCTGGAGCCTCGGACGACAGTGTCCAAAGCACGCCGGTGACAGCGACTAATGGACTGCGCCACCGCTACTCAGCAGCAAACTTGTGGGACCGAGCTCGAAGTTCGCCAAAGGTACTGGATCCTTCAGGAATCAGTAACCCCGATGGATCAATAGTGAAAGGTTCCAATCTGCCAGGATTAGCATAGAGACCGATGTCGCCTGCAACATCAACTCAGGAAAAGCCTTAAGAAAGATCGCGAAAAGTGGTGGGACAAAATAGCTAGTGAAATGGAGGCAGCTTCTGCATCAATGAATATTCAAAGACTGTTTCACCTAATAGGCAGTTCCGGAGTTCGTCGCATAACGGTCAGTGAGACCATTTGCGTTAAAAGTGGACAGAGTATCCACAATAAAGAACAACTACTTGGTCGATGGATAGAGTATTTTAGTGAACGATTCAATTGGCCTAGTCCTAATGCGGTCATTCCAGCAATTGCAGCAGGAAACCTCAAGGCGGTAATATGTGAGGTCCCATCAGAATTGGAAGTACTAAGCTGTATTCAATTACTAAAGAAAGGGAAGGCTGCGGGACCTGGTGGGCTTCTCGCTTTTCTTTTCAAGGTGGGCGATGATTCTCTTGTCGACTAGATTACTAGGTTAATTCACAGCACTCGGTCGGAGGAGCGTATTCCTTTGTTCTGGAGTGAATCGTTGATCGTTCCAATCTTCAAGAAGGAATTCCACAACGACTGCGCTAACCACCGCGGGATTAATTTAATTCTGACAATCGCAAAAGTGTTGATTTCTGTGATACTTTGCCGCCTGACAACCTTAAGAGACATGGATATTTTTGCGAACAGCAAACCGAAATCCGACCAGGTCGAGGTTGCATCGACCAAATCTTTACTCTGCGTCAAGTCCTCGTCGGCTAACAATCGCAGTGTTCCTTGACCTAACGGGAGCCTTCGAATTAGTTGACCACGAAGCTCTTATGGGAGTGCTGCTTCGCAAAGAAATGCCGCAGAAGTAAGCAAACCTATTGCGGTCGCTGCATACTTCTGGTAGCGTAAGGGTCCACGATAAGCTAAGTAAATCGTTCGAAACCAGGAGCGGTCTGTCAAGGGTGCCCTCTTTCGCCACTCCTGTTCAATCTCGTCGTAGACGAAATACTGAAGAACGCACTTAGTGGTCTCCAAAATGTTGGTTCTGATTGGGCAGCCAGAGGAAAGCTGCGCGATCTAGATTACGCTGATGACATCGTTTGCCTGTTCGAATGTATCGAGGATGCGCAAAGCGCTGTGGACAGACTTTCAAGTTCCGTAACTCCTTTCGGCATGCGCTTTGCACCCCTAAAGTGCAAGTGATGCTACAAGACTAGGTATCGTTTATCCCAGCGCTGCTGCTCGATGGTTAGGAGTTAGTTATGGTGGAATGTTTCTCCTACTTAGGTAGGCGTTACAAATGACGGTAGTGGTCAATGAAGTAACCACACGCATTTCCAACGCCCGAGCAGCTTACGCAGGATTGAAACAACTTTGGTGCAGACGCGATGTTTTGCGTATATTGCACCAGTGTGCGGTCAGTACTGCTCTATGGTGGGAAGACCCTAAATTTGCACGTGGAAGATATTCGTCGTCTTGAAGTATTCGACTGCCGATGTTTACGCAATTTGGCACGCGTTGAATGGAGCGGGTGTGCAAGCAACTCCGAGGTAATGATTCGATGGAGAATTCGTTGTTCTATCGGATTCAGATTAGTCGGCTGGTTGGGACACATATTGCGCATGACCAGTCATCGCCTGCCGCACCGCGCCTTATTCGCAGTTGCGGCTCCAGGTTAGAAGAAACCGCATGGCGGTCAACAGATGACATGGAAATGAGACGAAGAAATGCATCGAACGATTAGGTAGAATCATCATCGTGCAGCGAAATACAGAGAAGCGAACTTCGCTAATTGCTGCTAAACCCGCAATGCATATGCATATGGATTTGATAGACGGGCACTGCTAGGGTGTTCAGCCACTAAGCAGGAGAACGATTAGGGTTCTCGTCCAAAGCCCTTAGTTCTAACAAGAACCTGACCGCAAGGCAGCGGGTGAAGCACAGTGGAGGCCCATTTACTTGGATCGATTGCCCCTTTACGGTTTTACCGACTGAGACGCAAACTCGTGTCGAACCTCAACCTTGAGGACCAGGAGACTCGACTTCGTCTGACCTCTACCCTTCGACCTTCCAGGCATGATTAGATCTTCGGCTTAATAAAAGCCATCCTGTGTAGCTCGTTGGGTCACAGAGGTGCACGAGCCATCATACCACGTCAAGGTTCAGTCTCATCGTGATGGTCAGACAGCTTTTTTCCATAGCCTGCAGCAATTGGTTGAGGTTTGCTTTATTTTTCTCGCTCCCATGGTTACTTTCAATCCGCTTCCTTGCTTCTTGTGCTACACATATGATCGAACTTGCAGGCCAGACTTATCTTTACCTCTTCATGCGATCAATTATTCACTCGAATATTTTTTATTTCACACCTGAGTGTGATAAACAGCCTAGTCACGAAGACGTGCTGCTTTATTGATGGAAACCGGCGATCTAAGCCCCCGGACTTGAAGTGGCGAACCGCATAAGGCCCCGATAGGTTAGGCTTGGTATTGAACTGGACGACAGCAGAGCTGCTTACCATCAAAGTCGGTGGCGGTGGCGGAGCTCGAACCTCGGACCATAGGATCCGAAGCACGTCGGTGACAGCGACTAAACCACNCAACCTTGAGGACCAGGAGACTCGACTTCGTCTGACCTCTATCCTTAGACCTTCCAGGTATGATAAGATCTTCGGCTTGACAAAAGCCATCCCGTGTAGCTCATTGGGTCAGAGAGGTGCACAAGCCATTGTACCACATCAAGATGCAATCTCGTCGTGATGGATTAGGTAGAATATGTGTCTCCCATCTTCTAGGTTGGGATCCGAAAGACTCTGTAACTGACCGGTTGGAGATATTGAATGATATGACAACTAACCGACAACAGTGGCGTTCTTATCATTTCTTATCAGGGCCGAATGCTTGAAACGGTATGTATGCGGAGTTCGATCGTGTACTGTGTGTTGACCATAGAGGTTCACTTTCTTTGCCTCCTTCCAATTAGGCCCCGTCTCCTCATCTTGTGCTTTATCACTTGATTTGTGTACATTGTGAGTTTCACAGCGATCGGTGAAGTTCGCTTCATTGTATCTCGCTGTACGATGATGAAGAGGAACATTTGGTTGGGTGCTCAAATCATAGATAGTATGGGCCGTATTGGAATACCATCTTTGTGAATTTTGAGTAGCCTGTACATACCAGGTAAGCGAGAGCCTCGGGGGACGACTTGAGCTAGTATGGCACTACTACAATGGCCATTATTATGCAGCTAATATAGTGTGATTGCTTCATCGTTTCACATCATCTTGTCCATCTCACCCGCTACCGGAAACAATTAAATTCCCTCTGACCCTCCAAGTGATCGGATTAGTGCATCTTCTATGATTTGCGCAACTCGCAATTACTCAACCTGACACCAAAAAACCTGATCACCCGTTCGTATTGTTCGTGATGCTCTTGTTGTCACCTGTAATTCAGCCGTCTGACGATTGCAAATCCCTCCATAACTGATTCTCTACCAACACCTGAGAAGCATTGGATTCATAACTTATCCTCCGCCTATGTCGATCCGACAATCACATGATCGATCGGTTGAATGGATCAGTCATAATAGACGATATGAAGCTTGCCCAGCTAACCAGAGCGAGAACCCACACATTGTTCACAAACTCCAATCTTATGCATGCCCAATGAAATTTGACTATGTCCAACAGGAATGCCATCGTCACACCGCTGAATTACAGGTGACAGACAACAAGAGCATCACAAACATTACAAGTGGGTGATCAAATAGTTTAATGTCAGGTGGAGTGATTGCAAATTGCTTAGAGGGTCAGGGGGAATTCATTTGTTTCAGGTCAGGGGGGAGAGGTACAAGACGATGTGAAACGATGCAGCAATCGCGCTTAATTCACGCGCAATGAATTGTTTCACAGCAGCTGTTTGGTCACGTCGATGGTTCCGAAACAAATCTGCTTCTCCCTTCTCCTCCACTCTGCAGTAATTACGCTCCTTGCCCTTATACCCAATCCGGTTCGAATTAGTGACCTTTGGCCTTCGTAATGATTGTTTTCTCTTCCCCGTGTGAGTTCACCTGTCACCTGTCACTTTTTACCAAGGGGAGTGAAATTGTTGTATGGGTAACGCATAACGTAAACAGCATGCGAATACACAAAACTAAGCAAAGAAGAGGTCCGTGTGTTCTTTGATCTCCTATCACTCGCGGACCAGTTATGAACCTGTTCTACGAACTTGAGTTTTTAATTAATACACCTTGATCCCTAACAGTGGAATTGGTCGTCGAAGAGGAAGTCAAGGACGAATAACCGAAATTGGTTTTAGCCTAGTCGCATGCTTTTCTTCATGCTAGGATTATTAATCCACGTGTGTTGTAAATGCTGCATAACTTATCAGATCCGTGTGAGACGCCTATTGTGACAACCTGAGACGTGATGCGGCATTCAGAAAGGAGCGGATAAACGTGAGCTAAGTGACCGATGCAAACGCTAAAGGAAAACGAATTGTTAAATCGAAAGATTTACACAAAAGAGACGCAGACCAAAAGAAACCATCGAATCACGGTAATCGAGTGGTTACAGAATGTCCATCAAAAGTACAGAAAACAATTGTCACTTATGACTAATCCTGAATCCTACTTCAGTAAATGTATCAAATTAAAAGATTTTTGGATGTTTACAAGTAATCGTCTGCCGAAGATGCCGATTCAACAGGGGAACAAAGGTCCGCAACCGTGCGAGCAGTGGATCGATGAAGGAACCGCGGTCAATTGGAACCAATGAAGTCAACAGCGTAAGCTGATAAACCATAGATATGAAATGGGTGACCAAAGGCAGTGTACGGCTGCAATGGTTAAAGACGAAAGTTGCTGTTTCTAATATACGCAAAGGAATCAAAACTACAATAACTTTAGGAGTAAAAAGTAAGACCCGATTTGTGGAGTTCGACAATAGAGCAGTGTATACTCCATGTAGGAGATACGGAAAAGATTTGCATCTTAATTAGTAGCCCAGATATTCGGACTACCTTGAGCAAATATGTGTGTGTGACTAATCAAGTGTTCAGCACCAATTATCAAGTACATTGTATCATTCTGAATGTACTTTGACAACAAACTCCGGGTAAACTACTTTTTTGATCAATCGACTCAACACAGGCGAATATTCCGATAGTTTGTGATTTATAACCTGCCTACTAATGAGTAGTGATAACATAAACTTATATTTATGGATCGAATAACGAAAGAACCGCAGGAGAAATCGGTGCGCCAATCAGACTCTAATTCCTCAGTATTTACCACATTTGTCCAAAAGGTCTCTTAGCAGACTTTTTGCATGAACCTGGTTTAATGACCATATTGCTTACTAAATCAGCAACAGCGTATGATTAAGCGGTCACGCTGGAGCGAAAACCGGTGTCCATTGCGTCAGAGTTCATGCACACAAAGTCCACCTACTCCGTCGCAGAATGAATACTTTCTTCATTTGTCCCAAAAGTGTGGCATCACCGAGCTAAGATCATTGGATCATAGTGGAGACTGACCCAACGAGACAGATAACTTGCCATCCCATCGAACGGACAACACTTATTGAACTTTCGATAAATGTATATCAAGTATTATCAATTGTGGACGGGGTCACTAGGGAACAATTACATGAAGGTTAGGTGTTCCTCGTCCTCCGTATACTGAATTAGAATACAATCTGAGCGTGATACAAAGAACAATATATTCACGGATCGGCGTCAGTATTGATACCAACCGACTTCACTTTATAGTAAACAAAGATGAAGAACTACCTGACTCCCAAAGCGAGCCTTATAGTAAATATTTTTCCATTCTCGCCGTAACCCATGTCTAATCGAACTTGCTGGATTCATTCAACTAAAACTAGGAAGTATGGTAGCGGATGATGATGCACAACCTTAAATACTAAATCTGTTGTTCTAGCGACCGGCGTGCATAATCGATTTAGCTATTTCTCGATTGGACCTGTTGAAACCATGGGGTACCAATCACGAACCAGTGGAGAGAAACCGAAAAAAGAGTTGGTTTATTGGAATATGGTAGCCATAGGAAATGATCCAAACGGTCCGCATCACATGCACCGACTACCCTAGATATGACAGACGTAGAACCTATTCACGTTGCACAGCCTTCACAACCATTACGCGCAATAGCCAATCAAACGCGATATTGCTACAACCATAAATGATTTCACTTTAATCTATCATGTGCTCTATGATCAGAATGATAAAAACCCACTGTACTATGATCTGTGGGCTGTAAGGAATCAAGAACTACCAGTAAACTCCCTCACACACACACAGTTAAAATGCGCTTTACTCGACGAATAACCCCGGACAGATAACAAAAAGATTTTCAGTTGGAATCGATTGGAACACAACGCCATCCCGAACAAACTCAATCTAGCTTTCACTGTCGCTGTCTTACACGAAGACATTTGGAGCAAATCCCGAACCCTGAACCGCCACCAAAAAATTGATCGACTGTGAAACTTGCTACCGGAATGAGCTCCATCACAAAAAACACTCAGATACACCCGATTCTAAGAAAAAGTCAAATTTTGCAATGCAATGTTATGGTTTCCAAAAACACCCTGATGTAGTGAAGGGATTACCTATTTAATGGTGGAAGGACCTCCCATCCAGGGTATTTATTATCATGAGAAAAACAACCGGCACTGACAAATATGCATGTTTCTTTACAAGAAGTAACTCGCGGCAGGTTGTAGAAGTAGTCCAATAAAAAGAATTCTATATCTGGAAATAATGGCTTTCCTTCATGTAGAACTGAAAAACGTAAAATTAAATTTATCCCAATTTGTCACCACTATTTCTTCATCTTCCACGGAAACTTTATTTATTAGGGGGGGTCCATAGGTTGTGACGGCATCTCACTTTTCATTTGCCCAGGTCTAAAGTCGAGTCAGGACAGAATCTTTAAAGAAATAAACGGTTCAATGCTAAAAACCGACCCCATTATCAGAAAATAATGACAACGTGACAGTGTTAGGGCTAGAAGACACGTGCTTCATTGTTGAACGGGGTGAGGTCACAAAGTTCATATCGATGGTGTGGGGGGGAGGAGCAACCAGATAGTTATCCTCGCCAGAACAACGAAAACATACCACCTTTTATCGAGGAGAGAGACGAGGTCACAGTGTCATAGACAAAAAAATATCCAATCATAATCAATCCAACGCACGTGACAACTCACACACCTAGAAGCGTGATATTATAAGTGATTCTTACATGCAATAAAAGCATCACAATCAGTGACGAGATTAGGTCGAAAATCCGGAGTTCCGAGTTGAAACATGTGTTCAGAGAAAAACTACCCTCACCAAGCTATAGTCTGAAGACGACTGTGTAACATGAGCAAAACGCCAGTAGATCAGCGATTTATTAATGGCAAAATAATTGAATTTGGAGTTAATGTAAATTCGGCAACCCGTCTACAGACCGAGTGATTGATCATTCCTCCTTATCAATGAATAGAAATTACACATTCGGTAAGGAACGTGACGCACTCGCATCATACAAAGGTAACAGCTTTCAAGTCGACGATGAACTAGAACTGAGTAATGTTTTGCAATGTTTGAACCCGGATTTTGGAAACTCTGAAGAGGGAGTGGTGGACCAATAATCAGTCTATCAAGCACCGCCACTCACATCACAATGGTGTCATCCTCATAGTTGACCTCTATCGGCACAGTTTCTTTTTTTGATAGTGGTATCACGTGGAGTTGCACGATTCACAAAGTGCTGATTATATGCATTTCATCGATTCACTGGACAGTGAGTATCAAACGCCTGATACTAGGTGTTCTGCTGTCAAACGAAAGGTTTAAGAGAACACAATACACTTTTCATCAGGTGCTTTTAGATATGACCTATAATTAGAGCAGAGTTTCCGATAGGTTATGGTTCACTTTGGAGGATTCCAATGAAAACGGTGGAAGAAGACGAACGAACTCGGTAATGATTACGTGAGTTCGCATTATGCATCGTTGTTTATCCAGTTTTTAAAAATGGAATCAATCAGAAAATTGAGAATGGTTCAACGGATGCATGAACCGAGACAGTGAACCGCTGAAAGAACACCTACGATACATGCTTCCATGAACGAATAACGAAGCACCCATTTGAATAGAAACAAGTATGAAAAGTAACTGCATAACAATAACAAGAAAAAAGAACACCAAGTTCTATTGTCTACCAGTAGTGCGTGGGCAGTGGATTACTCGCTGTCACCGGCGTGCTTTGGACCCTATGGTTCGAACCCCACCATCGCCACCCAACTGGTATAATAGGCAGTTTTGTTGTCGTGCGGTTCAACACCATGCTCAGCATAAGGGGACATTATATGGTTCACCACTCAAGGTCCCAGGGCTTAGGATGCCGGAAGCCATCACTGTACCGACTACAGGGTTCATTCCTTTCGCTGGTTAATACACAAATGTGTTCAATAATATTTTATTGGAAAAGTAGTCAAAATGAAACCGTTGTGGAAAGGAAACAAACATTAAAGCTTTTGATTCTACCAGGACGATACTTTGTCACATGGAGTCATTTTTACGGTCTAAACAGCCTACGTAGGTAATCGACCGTCAAGACGAGACTGCACCGTGGCGTGTGATGGCTTGCGCGCCTCAATGACCCTGCGAGCTACACAAGATGCCTCCTCAGCGGCAGATCCAATCATGTCTGAAAGGTCAAGGGGTAGAGGCCGGATAAAGATCAGTCTCACAAGGCCAGCTGCTTGGGCACCTCCTGGCTTCCTTTCATATCTAC
>UZAN01042482.1:0-12975 GCA_900618425.1 Echinostoma caproni | reverse complement strand
TGCACGTTGAGACAGGAACATGTCTATGGATGCTCGACCAATGGGGGATTCCTTTTCCAATGTGAACTCCGTTTTTAGATGAGATCCAAAGATATTATCCAACAGAATATCGGTATCCCCTCGTCAACATCTTATACGCATATACTGTCATCCACAAATCATTTACTAAAGGCGGATTCTTCGATGGATTTAGAGAGTACTCCCTATTCTAATTTGATCATGAAGATATCTGCTAATGGTGATTCTAAGGTCAAATCCATGGCTATTCCGCCTTTTCTGTTTAAGTGTTGCAGCATTAAACTGAAATTGTATGTTACACATGGATAGGTAAACAATTCGTTTGAACTCATCTTCTGTTAGTTCAAAAGATTTCTCCGAATTCTCTATATATTTCCCACTGAGTTCACTGGTCTCTTGGTGTGGTACATTGGTAAATAATACGATAACGTCTGGGGAGCACTTCTCCTTATTAGTTAATTCGATCCCTCTTCTGACTGGTTCGAGTAGAGCGGCTGGCCACATTGCCAGGATGTGGTACGAAGAATTATCCACATGCAAAGTCGGACGAAGCGGTATTCCATACTTTGAGTAATCCGTAGAGCCGAGGTACTGTGATCCCGGCAGGTCTAAATGTTTCATTCGTACATAAATCGATTATGCCATTTCGTTTCAGTTGTCCGACGTAAAATAAGCTGTGTTTGCTCGGTTTAATATAATATACGGTCTTGTGATCATAATATTCTTATTGTCTCTCGGGCGTTTCGAAATGCTCCGATTTCAGAAGCCGCATGGTTGTTTCTGTAGATTTCAGGCATCGAAAACATATCTGAACGAAACTGCATGTAAGTTTCAGAGCACCGAACTGAGGTGTTAAGTCTACTAACTGCATGTATGTTTTGAAACTGTTCCAGTTCCAAATGTCGTTAGAACACGATTTGGAATGCAAAACTTCGGTCCTAACGAAAACAGTCCTAGTATTGATTTATTCAAACCCACACATGAGAAATTATGAACATGCCGCTCCGGATGGTCACTAAATTCCTTGCAAACTTCTGTGACTCACACTTGTTTGTGTAGCTTGTTCTCATTCCCAGGTGATTGCACAGATTCGGTGCTTTTACCATTCGCCAAAAATTACGCCGTCTTGTCATCCGCCACATGGTGTATTCACTGCGAGCATCAACTGCAGCTCCAGTGAATTGTAACGATCACTCCAAAAGTCACGTTCGTCAAATTCGCCGCCTGAATGCACATCTGGTGATTTATTATCACTCCGGCAAATGAAAGTCCAATAGCATTTTGGAAATACACAGCAGCTAATACAGTCCGTTGAACGTATAAATTTCCTCACTATACTTATGGTTAGACAGCTAACCGGGCAATGAAAGCGACCTTGTTTGCTAATTTTGTCTTCTCATAACCCCGGAATGAAAACAGGAAATCGTGAATGCGATCGATGATCGATTAATACCCTCTCGCATTAGTCTCTACAGAAATTCACCAGTTCCCTATTTTGCCAGAATCCTTGTAAACTGAGAGCGCGCTTCTTCCGAATTTCTCAGTAACCTTAAAGGCTAAATATTTTACTTGTATCTTTCCTTCTATTGATGAGATGTATAGTTTTGGGCTGGAATGCGAACATTCTGTTCTCGCAAAACTCTATACAGACACAAATACAAGGTTAGTGGTATAATTTAAGGTGGACAGGGATTGGACCTATTTTAAGGGAGGGCGAACCTCTATGGTCGACACACAGAGAGTGCACAATCGAACTCTGCGCACATACCGTCTCAAGCATTCTGATCTAATAAAAAATGGCAACAAGAACGCTACTGCTGTCGGTTCGCTGCCATATCCTTCAATGTCTCCAACCAACCAGTTGAGGAGTCTTTCGGACCCCAACCTGGAAGGCGAGAGACAACTACTCTACCTAATGGCTCTGTGCATTTCTTCATGTCTCGTCTCCACGTCATCTGTTGACCTCCACTCGGTTTCCTCCAGCCCGGATTAGCTACAGCGAATAAGGCGCGGTGCGGCAGACGACGTGCCCTAGCCAGCGAAGTCTACTAATCTGAAATCGGTGTGCCAGCAGGTTTATACCTGATAGACTCCCAAACACACGATGACTTACCTCTACGTTAATAACCCGTTCGCTCCATTCAATATGGGTTAAACTACGTAAACACCGATGATCGAAAATTTACAGTCGACGGATATCTACTCGCAAATTCAGCGTCTCACAACCATAAAGCAGGACTGAACGAACGCTAGCACAATGTACACGAACTTTCAACTTCAGTGAAACGTCGCATCTACGCCAAAGGTTTTTCAATCCTGTGTATGCTGCTCGAGCCTTGGAAATGCGGGCGGTTATCTCCTTTGCTGCACTACCGTTATTGGTCACGTAACTACTTAAGTAGGAAAAGTAATCCACCACAACTAAATCCTAGTCATTTAGTTTCAGAGCGGGAGTACAAGAAATCCAGTCCTGCAGCATCACTTTGCACTTTGAAGGTGCAAAGCACATACCGAATGTGGCTACTGCTCTTGGTAATCTATCAAGTGCGCTTTGCGCATCTTCCTTCAAACAGACAAAGGATGTCATCGGCGTACTTTGAATCGCACTGCTTTTCTCCAGCTTCCCATTCAATACCTACGTTTTCGAGTCCACTTAGTGCGTTCTCCAGTATTTCGTCTACGACCAAATTGAACAGGAAAACGGCGAGAGAGGGCATCCTTGACGGGCGCCACTGCAGTGCTATTTGGCAACGACCTTTGGCGAGCGATATCCAAGTTGCATGAGGGACAATTACAGGTCGGAAGAAGGGGAAAATGGAGAGGACTGGGTACTGAAGACGAAGAATTAAACAAAGGTTGGGATATCTAAGCAGTAGCCCACTTATCACTACCCACCCCGCTCGATGCAATGAGCAGCGCGGTCCTGATTATCCTGCGCGACGACCGATGCAGTATAAAATTATTTTTATTTTGTGATGTAACCCCTCCCTTGAGTGTCAAATGGATATCATAGCGGGGCCACAGGTGTCACAGGTTGGCAAAAGCTGCTCTGGCTTTCTCTATTCCTGATGTGATCTCATCCCGCACACCAACACCAGCTGCGATCAAACTCCCGATATACTTAAAGCTATCAACCAATTCCGGCTGTTTACCACAGAGGGTGCGTGTAGGCACAGGCTCCTAACAGTCTTGAACAAGCACTTTGCATTTCGGCGGCGCAAAACACGAACGGTACCTGGATACCTCTATCGCCAAGCGGTGTCTTGTCACCCAGCAAAACGATATCCTCGGCATATTCTGTCAAAGACTCTGTTACCTGAACCAGTTGGACCCCGCCGTTTGCCTGACTAAACAAAGCATTCTGAAGCAAATCCTCTATGGCAAAGTTGGGAGGGAATGGGGATATAAGGCAGCCTTGTTGAACTCCACTGGAGATCGCAAAGGGTGATGAGTTCAGTTCAGTGCTTACAACCATTAACCGTGCACTTTCGTGCGCCGGTTTTGGTTGCCTATTTGGATAAAACCGCAGAATGATGATTAGAATGTTGACAGCAGATTCAAGCGGAAGACAGCACATTTACATAGACTGAAGTTACAAGAATAATTAGTAGATGCATGAGCGCCATTGTTTACGACATCCAACCATATCGCTCAGTGTCTCTAACCATCGGTTACGATCATCTCGAGGTCCCCAGCCAGGGAGCCTAAAGGGACCTATGTGGGCCAGTCTCCTGTTTAGGGTTTTCATACCTTCATGCTAGATCTAGGCTTGCCCGCCCCTCATTCTTTTCCAACCGCTACCTGCCTCGGCAAGCATCGCTCGCCGTGGTAACCTATTTGGTGACATGCGTAAAATATGTCCCAACCAGCGTAATCTATGTAGGTTGACTACCTGTCCCAGTGGACGAGCGCGATCACCTAAAACTCTACGCCTCACCTCAGCATTGCTTTTCCGGTCGCCCCACCAGACTCATGCAATACGACGTAGACAGCGGTGTTCGAACACCGACAACCTATTTTTATCCTGTTCCCGTAATGGCCAAGTCTCTGCGCCGTAAAGCAGAACTGGTCGAATTGTTGTAGCATATACTCGACTCTTCACAGACAACCGAATCTCGCGACGACGCCACAGATGTCTCAAGTTGACAAGTGCCAACCGAACTTTCTGTATGCGAGCCGACACTTCATCTGTGATGCGTCCACCAGGTGAGATATAGCCGCTCAAATAGCAAAACTTGTCTACTTTCTCGACAACTTCCCCGGTCAGGGAGAGGCTGGGGACTGGGTCAACCCAATCTTGGAGCAGCATTTTACACTTTGAAGGTGCAAAGCGTATACCGAACATCGCTACACTAGCATTCAAACTATCCAGAAAAGCTTGCAACTTACCTGAATCTTCACTTAGTAGCACAATGTCTTCTGTATACTCTAGATCAGACAGTCTTTCACCTGGGAGCAAATCGATGCCGCCCTATCCCCGCACGAGGATAGGGCTGTTTCCTTAATCAGAATTTTAGCAAAGTTAAATAGAAATGGGGAGAGAGGGCAACCCTGTCGAACACTACTATCTGTATTGAACTCGGATGAAAAAGTGCCGTAAGCTCGGACTCGGCTTCGGCTATTATTGTAGAGGGATTGTAATATTAGTAAGCACATGTGTGCATCATTGGACGATTGATCGGCCGACATGGACTACCAAAACATGCGCACGTGGGTCACACTGACTCCGTTAATTTAGCTGTCCTCGCTGACTGATTTGATACCTGCCCGACCGCAGTCTGATTACATGTAATACGTGCAGTTGCTCATTGATTCGGAATTTTAAACTGCTTTCATGTTGACACCGTAGCTTGCTTACCGGCATACAGACCCACTAAGTGTGTGAACTACAAATACATGAGTTACCTACATCAGTGTGTCGATACTCACTCGGTCAATTGAACTAGCCTTGACCCAAAGTGTTGGATACTGACTCAGAATAAAGTAGCACATTCCAAGCACTATGCAGTAATAAGGGCTATACTGTTCTGTCAAAAACGAGAGTTTCAGTTCAGTTCAGCCTGAACAATCAATAACTAGGCACTTTCATGGACCGGCTTTAGTTGTTGTCTTTTGGCTGCTCATTTTGATTAAAAGGTAGAGGGAAGATTGGAAATCTGTAGGCAGAGAAAATGGGACAATACATGAACGCCACTGCTTACGACACTCAGCTATATCAACCAGTGCCTCTAACCATTGGTTATAAAAATCCCGATGTGCGCATTCAGAAAGCCTAAGGAGACGTATGTAACTGAGTCTTCCAGTCAGTGTTTTCATACCCTCGTACAAGGTTTCAGTTTGATCTCCACTGGCGTTTTGCCACATACTCCCTCTCTCGGAAAACATCATGCACCGTGACAACGTATTTGATGAAATGTGTAACACATGCCCCAACCAAAGTAATCTATGGAGGTCGACCACTCGACCCAGTGAGCGACCGCGATCAACTATAACTTCGTGCCTAACCTCGGCACCGTTTGTCCCGTTGCCCCACCACATTCGTGCAATGGCCAAGATTCTCTGCCGTATAGAACCACCGAGCGAATGGCTGCAATATATACTCGCCCCTTCAAAGACAGCCGGACGTCGCGGCAGCGCCACAGATGTCTCAAGTTGGCAAATGCCAACAGAGCCTTCTGTATACGAGCTGACATTTCATTCGTGATGCGTCCTTGCGGGTGAGACATAGCTGCACAAATAAAAAAATCACCCGCTTACTCTATGACTTCCCCAGTTACAGTGAAGCTGGGTGCTGGACCAACCCAGCCTTGTAGTAACATTTTACACTTTGAAGTTGAGAAACGCATACCAAACATGGCTACATCTGCATTGAAACTACCCAGAAAAGCTTGCAACTTACTTGGGTCTTCGCTTAGCAGTACAATGTCCTCTGCATATTTCTAGTGGTTGTAGTAATGGTAGTGGTAGCACGCAATGAACACGAAATACGAGTCGCTGATTAGCAATCACAGACGTCACGTAAACACTGGACCACACAGGTACTTGTAAGCAACATGCCACGTAACCAAGACGCGAGGAAAAGGCCTCAGGAGTAGTAGTTCGTTTATTGAAAGAACTAAGGGGGATTAAATATGTACAAAAACTCATTGGTCATCCGTGCGTCTGCCAATCGCGTCCTAGTATTTGTGCCGTTGTTCTGCTTCTGTCTGGGCCGCACGGGATCTCATTGGATGGTATGATCGACCTATGGCATGTGATCCAGAAGCTGTGGCACGCATGCGCCTTGCTGACGTCACCCGTGAAGCTTGATTGATCACATTTGTCCTAAAACTTTAACGCGTCGCTCCAGGGTATGAGTTATCTCGCAGACTGGGATCATCACAATACTCCATATCAGACAGTCTACGACCCCGAAGCAACTAGATGCCACTCTCCTCGCATGAGAATAGGGCTTTTTCCAGAATCAAATGTATAACAAAGTAAATAGCAAAGGAGAGAAGGGGCAACTCTGATGAACACCGCTTTCTGGGGGTGAACTCAGTCGAAAAAGCGATGTGGGTACGGAATCGATTTACACTATTAGTATAGAGGGATCATAGTATTGGATTAAACTTCAAGGAGAGACAGCGCCAGAGTTAAGGGCGTTTGACTGAGTCGAGGGCCACTTTCAGATCTAGGAAGATAGAAATGGTGGATCTACCAAAAGAATGCCCGTTTTCTAGAATTTGGTGAAGGATGAAATAAGGTACATACAGCCTCGACCAGGTCGAAAACCGGCCTGGTTCTCATGCGCGTACCCTTCAAATGCGCCAAGCAGTAGACGAAGTATGATTTCAGACAATATTGACCAAACTAATTCTTCTGTAACTCTCACAAGAGGACCTGTCACCTGCATTGTAAATCAGTAAGATGACTGATTCATAACATTCAGTTGGAACTTGTTCTCTTTCTTACACACATTTATTTCCATCGAGAACTTCAGACGATCGAAGAAACAGTAGTGCCTTAGGTGAAAATGCTTCCACTGTTCTCTCGCGTCCTGTATCGACTAAATTCCGTCCTACTGAACCCTCGACCACCATCTGAAGTTCTTGTTCGTCTTTCATGCCTCTTCAGCAGGGCCATATTTAACTTATGCAACGTGCTGCGTACAAAACAACAGAAGTGTCTGGTTTCTCCGCTCTAGACCCAAACCATAGACGTTGGTGTATCCGGAAGACTCGCATTCAATTCTACAGCTCCAAGATCCGATTGAAGTCCTCACCCAAACGATCCGTGGAGTTTGACTAAAACCTTTCGGCCAACCTTGAGACTGCGGATTCTGTTGTACGCAATTAGACCTGGAGGCTGGTGAAAAATAACTAATTTGTTAAATCGGCGAATGTACCGACGAACTGGAGACCAAAAGTCGATAAAAATATATTTTACCAAAATCTAAACAAGTGAATAAGGCTGATATCGTGATTTTAGCGGGATAAATGAATCTGAGAGCAAGTCGGCTGTCTTAGAACGAGGCACATTTGGACAAGATTCCTGTTGCTGGGATATCGGGGAACGGTTGTTGGCTCCAAGGTTCGACTGCCGTCTATTCCTTCTCAGTACGAACTTCTGATGCTCAAACTTCAGACATGCCACTTGGCGTCTGCCATCATGGAGTCAACAGTGGACCCAGACGTACAAGACTGTCAATTGTACTGGGGTACTCCAATGAAACCCAGGATACATATTAGTTCAGACTAAGCTGCCCATGTGCTTCAGTGGCCGTTCCAATCGCACAGCAAAGCCGTGGTTAGACTGCGAAGAGCTGTTCGACACTGTTTTTCAAGCCGCCTCTTGAAACGCACCAGTTCAAAAGTTAGAAACGAATACGCCAAATAAAATCAACCAGTACTGATCGCTCTACAACTACGCTGTGAATTCCAATAACCTAGTGAACAGTGGTAAGATAACTTGGAGTTCCCCCGTCCCCGTATGCTGATTGAGTACAACCGACACCGAGGATATAGGAACACGATACGCGATGAGACGTGAGACCGCAAATGCTGCTATTTTCGACGTGGATCAGAGATAGAACGTGTTCTGGGAATGGTGGTTCCCGCAAACTGTTATATCTCATTCAAGTCACTTCTAGACAGGCAATAGGTGTGAGCGAACCAAATAGTGAAGCAGACGACCCATCTTTTTTGTTACACACCAGTGTGTGATGCAGAGCAGACGGGGTGGAACCCCATAGTCACGAATACCCGCTNATACCCGCTTTTCCCTGACGGTAACCGGTAACCTAAGCTCCGGGACTTGGAGTGGCGAACCACATAAGGCCCCGATAGATCAGGCATGGTATAGAACCGGGCGACAGCAAAGCTGACTACCACCAAAGTCGGGTGGCGGGGCTCGAACCTCGGATTATAGGGTCCAAAGAACACCAGTGACAGTAAAAACGGCGCCTTGCACAACGGGTGAAGCACTGTCAGGTGCATTTTAGCTGATCACCAGCGTCAGCCTCCTTAACTGATATTTCAGCACAAGCCCAATGATCAGGTTCCACAAACCCACCTTCCGAAGTGGAAATACTAGCCCTGAGACGTTACGAAGAGTCAGGTTTCGATTATCTTTCCACAGCTCTATTTAAAGATCGCGAACGACGAGCCCTATTCTTTGATATCTAGTACACCGAAAAGTGCCCTTCTTCGTGGGAAAAATAGATTTTTGTCCTTGCATTCAAAACGGGTGAGTGCGACAATCATAGGGGTATAACCGCAGAATCAATAGCGTTAAAAGACTATCGGCGTACAGCACCATATATTGTGCAATATGCGTGAAGAACAGACCCTTGAGAAGTATACTGGGTTTCGCGTCAGTCGTGGGTGCATCAATCAAACGTTCACCCTCTAACAATTAAAAAAGCACGGTTATATTTGCCAGAGTGTACAGTCAATGATACCTTATACAGGACTGCACCACGGGACTGTTTGTCGAGAAATGGAGTGTCTAAACGGTGTGCCGATCCTCGAAGGTACTGCCATACCTAGGGTCGGGGCCCACGGCCAGCTTCCCCACCGTTTGCTGTCTGCAACAGAATGCCCCGAAGCTGCCTATATACTTATAGAGATCAAGTTTCGTGACTCAGAAATATGGCAAGGTATTCACCTTGATGAGTGATAATGCACTTTTTTAATCCTCTTGATGGAGGAATCCAAACATGGTATGTGCTTTGTACCATCCAAGTTGTTTTATTACACACTTAAGTGTGATGAACAGTAGACGGCGTGAAACCCATAGTCACGAGAACTTGCTGCTTTCAGTGATGGAAACCGGAAACCTAAGCTCCGGGACTTGGAGTGGTGAACCACATAAGGCCTTGATAGGTTAGGGGTGGTATTAAACTGAACGACAGCAGAGCTGCCTACCACCAAATTCGAGTGGCAGTGTCGGGGCTCGAACCTCGGATTATAGGGTCCAAAGAACGCCGGTGACAGTGATTAAACCACTGCGCCACAACCACCCGCAAAGTGCTAGTACAAGATGTACCTGCAGTCATTCTCTATGGTGATCAGATTTAAGTACCTCGGGAGTTTGAGCTCAGCAGGTTAAAGGTGTTGGGGAAAATATCATAGCACGGATAGCGAAGGCTAGAATAGCTTTTGCGAAATTGAGACAACTGATATTTGAATTTTCCTCAAAAGAAGGTTGCATGTCTCCGCGGCCATCAGTGTCTTGCTGAACGGCTGCGAAACTTCGCGCTAGGGAAATTGCTTTACATCGCCTCCAATAGCTCGGTCTTATTTTGGGAATACCTGCTCACTGTGTATCTCTCCATGCTCCCTCTATACGTGTTGATCAAGGCTGGAAGAAGCTTCGTGATGGTCAGACTAACCCGACATAGGGGAATGAAGAATTTAGCGTCACCATTGCAGTTCTAGTTCTCGTTTACACAGCCGTTACTCATGGAAATTCGTGCTGCGGTTTCAGTTTCTGTGTCGATTTCCCATTTGGTTGAACAATGAAACCATAACTGCTGCTGAATATTCACCTTTGGGGGAATATAAAGCAATATTTGACTGGACCTAATGTCTCCATATCCCTACCATTTCCATTGGTGATCAAAATGTGAAAAGATCGTAGTTCTGGTTAACTCACATACATATGTCGGTGATGGCTCTATAAATGCTTCTGATTCTACCAAAATTGGATCAAGTATTGGAGTTACTGATTCCTGACAATGAACGAAACCTAAACACTTGCATTTCTGTATACTTCAACAGTGGTTGTCGAGATGTGAAACGCTTGACAAAATCGTTATTATTTGCAAATGGTAAAGCGAAGGACTGATCAGAATGTACTCTCGGGAGAGCAGAACTGCATGCTACCGAGCGCATTCCTAGGTCGCTGATAGAGAACGGCCGTCATCTCGCGGCTAACCGTTAATAACTTGGGCTTAGGCCACCCGAATAAGCGGTCGCAGACGATGCACAGCAGCGCTCGAGGATGTGGTGGGTTTACCTCCTGAAAAGGGTTCCCCGCACAAAACACCACACATATGTGGACAGCGCTGTGATGTGATGAGTGTCGCCCGCCACCTAATATGGCTATTGCCCCTTGTTCAAATCGATTGTTCGACACGGTTTTCCAGAAGAGGCGAATTAACCAAATGCTGGCCACCAGCCCATATGAAATATCGCTGCTGTCTTGCAGTTCGTGCTTGGTTGCGTCAAGCCTACAGTGCACCGTCGAATAGGGCTTACCCTAGACCGAGTGGTAGGACAGTCCACAACGCATACAATAATGAATTTCTCGAACCTTACTTCTCTCTATTGTACAGTTTCTTTACTCAGAGATGAACATTCTACAACGTACACACACTCATGTCTCCCCAACCCTCCACCATTTCACTTTCGCCTTCCTAACACACCACCTATCTCGGGTTCCTCAGATGATCGTTATTACAGTAGTGCCTCAGATCGAAAATCTGCCGCTGTTCTCTCGTGCCCTACCTTAATTATTGCCCAAGTCTTACGGAACCCTACACCAGCTGAAGCCCTTCTTCGAACTCAATGCCCATTCAAAACAGCCACTTTTAACGTGCGTACTCCGATGCGTATAGATCAATAGGCGGATTTGTTTCGTGCGCTCGAGACTGTAGCTATTGATGTGCATTTTATGTAAGAACCTCGCATTCAAGACTCTAGCTGATATCGTAATTTTAGCAGGAGATACGAATGTTAAAGTGGGCCGGTTGACCTCAAGTGAGGCGCATCTGGGAGGTACCTTCGGACTAGATTCCTGTCGTTCTGGAAACGGGGAACGGCTGTTGGCTTGATGTACCGAAAATCGTCTATTCTTCACCATTACGAACTTCAGACAATCCAGCCGCCAGTACGCTACTCGGCGTCCATCCTCCGATGGACGCAGATCAAACACTTTACTATAAGCTACAAATGGCGAGGCTGCATACAAGACTGCCGATCGTACTGGAGCACCCCCTTTGAACCCGACCACGCATTAGTTTGTCCCAAGCTGTCCATCGGCGTCGGTGGGCGTTCTAAATGCAAGGCACAACGACAGTTAGATTGTGACAAGTTTTCCAAACCAGCTCGCCTAACTGACTTTCAAAACGCGCTTGCTGAAAAGTTAAAACCAACCGTGCCCAATGACATTAACCAACACTGATCGCTTATTGAGAATGCTCCGCATTCTGCTGGCTTGGATAGTTGTGGTCTTACACGTCGTGTCACGACACCCTGGATTTCAGCAGTCTGTTTGCCTTCTGGACGCACGTCAGTCAATCTCAACCGGCAGCGAGCATAATGAAACACGATTCGTAACGAGACGTGAACTTAACGCAAGCCTACGCAGAGACCGCAAGATTTGGTGGACTCAATGCGCGTCAGAGTTGGAACGTGCTGCAGCCATGGAAAATACTGGCAAGCTGTTCCATCTCATTAGAGTCATCGGTAGGAAAGTTTTGGGTGTGAGCGAAACGACCTGCTAAGCTGACGGCTTGCCCATTCGAAATCAACAATGACGTCTTGAGCACTGGGTGGAGCACTTTGAGGGACAGCTGGCCCCCGGCGTCAGCTTCTCGCACAGTTATTTCGGCACACGTTCCATAGTCTGTCTGTACGGACCCACCGTCTGAGGCAGAAATCCGTAAGGAGATACAAGCCTCAGGCATCAGGTTCCAACGGCTTTCCCCAGCTCTATTTAAAGAAAGTGGAATACAGCTTGTTCTTTTCATTACACACGTTCATGTGTTGAGCAGTAAACGGGTAAAGCTCCATAGTCATGAGGACCTGCTGTTCGCTGATGGAAACCGGTAACCTAAACGGAACTTAGAGTGGCGAACCACAAAAGGCCCCGATAGGTTAGGTGTGGTATCGGACCGGACGGGTTCTGTTCTCTAAAGCTTGAAACGCTCAGCAGGCTCACTCCTCGTGAGGGGAACCGATTCTTGTCCCCATCCTCAAAAAGATCCCGCGCCAATCACAGGATAGCGTGAGGCTGAGGTCCGGCATTATACGCCGATAACAGACGACACATGAAGAGCAGACCCGCAAGGAGCAGGCTGAGTTTCGCAAAAGTCGTGGATGCAGCGATTAGATTTCCACTCTCTAACAGCTGCTAAAGCACCGTCATGTCTATCAAAGACCAACGGTTAGTGCTCTTAAATATTTGCTCGGTCTTGGACTTTGTCGATAAAACCGCACTATGGGACTGTTTGTTGAGGAACGGGGTACCTGAGGAGTATGTGTCCATCCTAAGAGATTTGTATAGTAAGACCTCATCCGGGTTATGGCACATCGCCAGCCTTTACCACGCTCTTTAACCAAGGAAGTAGACAAATTTTGCTACCTGGACAGTTATACATCACCTGGCGGACGCATCACAGATGAGCTGGTTGAGGCTGTATGTACCTTATTTCATCCTTCACCAAATTCTAGAAAACGGGCATTCTTTTGG
>UZAN01042481.1:32139-44335 GCA_900618425.1 Echinostoma caproni | reverse complement strand
CTCTTGCTGCACTTGGCTTATATTCGAGAATGGATGCGATAATTTGGAGATTCATTTGAAGAAGAAGAAGATCGATGCAAGAATTTTGGCACCAACGAATACATATATATATTTGATAACACCTTCTTCCCGCCTTTCAGCTGCAACGGAACCATGGATGTTGTAGCGAAAATTAATAATAATCACCTCACTAGGTTTCCTCTCAGAAGATGGCTTTGAGTTGGGGGTATTAATGATGTCGAATAAGGCCACTAAAGTCTACGAAATCGATAATTAATGATCAAACATTTCAAGTAATAGAAACGTAAGTTTGGAAGACGTTTCGTATTTTTGTATCTCCAAAAGAGTAATTTTTGAAGTGGGTATTATTGAACGTAGGTACGTAATTATCGTAAGTAGATATCGTGGCGATCATCAATAATCGCACACTGAACGTATTCATGCTAACGGAGTACAAATTTACATCACAAGCAAACAAAATGTATGTTTAAAATGAATATCATTTATCCGTTTTACAAAAGAGCTTGGGCACTAGTTTAGCATTCCAAAGCTCAGTATTCATATATCAGCGTTCGTGTAACATAGCCGATAATCTGTTTTGCGCCAATGGTTTTTTCTAAAGCGAAGTAACAGATGCAGATGTTTGTTTGCTTTAGTTCTTTATTCATTTGTCATTATGTATTACAATGCACATTTGTGTGAGTTCAGTCTATGCCAATGAAGTCACAATACAAAGATCATTATAAAAAAGAAAAAAATATATTGTTTGCTTGTGAGTGAGATACTGCCAGTATACTCAGGCCAGAGCAAGTGAATTTTCTTGGAGGATTCACTAGCGGGGCGTTCGGTTAGCCAAAGCCTGACTCGAAAAGCAGTGAACTGGAGTGTTAGAAAATCACATTCCTTATCATAACTTGAGCCTTTTGGGCGCGAGCAATAAATATGCTCGGATCGAAAGTTGAGTGGAGGCGGTAGGACTTCTTCACACGATCCCCAAAGCGATTCAAAGATGACCAAGAAGTATTCACAACTTACCCTTTGGTAAGGGCTATTTATACCGTGGAAACGAAACATGTGAACCTAGATTTTATTTCGTACATATATTTGTGTGTAGATATTTTATCTATTCTGGGTATTTTCTGTGCAATAATCTTTATAAAAAAACAAAAACGTTACGTGATTTGCATGTAGGCTGAATACTGCCAGGTTGCTCAGGCCAAGGTAGGTGAATGTTTTAGAGGAATTCACAACTGGAGCCTTCGGTTAGCCAAAGCCTGACCCGCAAGGCAGCGGGGTGGTGTGTGTAAACCGCAAGCCATTGGGTGGCCGGTATACAGTTCGTCCGTTCATACGCCCTTTGGAAGGGGTCAAAAGACCAAGGTGCCAAATAAACCTACATGTCCAGTCGAGCTGGTGACCACCACGCCGAGGAGGGTGTGGGTGAGTGTGGTTTCTACGTCCCCTCGTGGTTCCTTTGGAATCAGGGTTTATAGAAAACTCACTTAGTTGAACTACTAGTGGTCCACCAACCCAGTTTTAGCCCCGCCTATCGGCTTTTCGTCTTCCCACTTTAGTGATAAATCACTCCCGCCAGGAGAAGGCAGTGAGTAGGGCTTCCTCAGCAGAAGCTGAGACTCTTGGTTGTATGTGTGCATTTCGCAAGGTATAAGGGAGAGGTGACCAGCCGCATCCCAAGACACTCAGCCCAGATCATTCTAATGTTTTCTGAGGTGAGATTCGAAATAACTCGGAGTTTTAACCCACTGTATACCTCGATCGAACTTGTATATCACACTACCCAATGGTTATTGCAATTGAACAGAATTTGCCTGGGCTCACAACCGTTGATGATCACTCACATCCAGGTCATATGGACGCATCTACCTTTAATCACAAATTTATTGTGTTTATGTTCTTTAATCAAACGCCGGCAATCACCCTATTAATTTTTCACCGATTTACTAGATAATGTTCAGATTGAGTCTTGATACCACCCACTGATCGTCCCACATCTGCGAATCTTGATGCTGACTCACTTTTGGCCCGTTCACGCAACGTACTGCTAAGCTTTCATCACTGACCAAGCTTCGGGTGGAGATATTCTTTAGGATGTGCTAGAATGTTTTATTGTCCTAATGCATTATTTATGTTTGCAACTGCGGTCGTTCAGACTACCAAGTTTGTTCGAACTGCTGGCTTGGACTTGATGACCATAACGGTAGAACAAGAACAAACGAAGCGACACTTATGCACGGAACAAAAGACCTACGGCCGATCAGATAAGCAATGTTTCCGTCGACACAGAAGAACAACAAATTTTTATTTTTTTGATGAACAGTTAGACAACAAATAAATAAATCACGTGAGTTTCTGGTGATGGGATAAATAAGGTTGAATAGCATAATCACTTCGAAACCAAGGCAGAGCCATTCTCCATCACATAATTAATTTGCTATTCCTTTGACCGCGCACAACATTTTTCATCAATTATACACAACATTACATCGATAAAGACCAATAATTTGATTCAGATTGTCCCACGCTTCATGGAACTTGGTATTTTGTTCTTGGAAACCACAGGTTTGCACTCCGAGGTCAATACTATGCTGATGGAGGAGTGGGTGGATTGATGAGTGAGGGTTCAATGCATGGCAAAACCGTCATTTATTTGACGTGACTTATTGATGACGTTGTGGAAGAATGTTGACAGAAATAAACTCTCACAGATTACGAATGTGCTTATCACTAACTCACTCACTGTTCAGCAAACTCCCACTCACATTAGCAGCATCATGCGTTTGAGGTTGGGTCTAGTTCGTGTCTGACCTGCAATTAGGTGGGGAAGATCACATACAACACGTTCTATTCGTTTATCAAAGAGACGGGTGGAATTTGCACCCAGCTGAACACGTCGCACCAAACCACAGCACTCTCTCATTGTGCTTGCACGTTGTGCGTTAGCCGACAGGTCTGGTATGTGTACTTCTTCTATGTGATTATTGGACTGGGATGGAATGCTTATCGCACCTCTTGCAAACGGATTATATTCAGATTGTTGTAGGCGAGTTTGTAGGTGAGCTGATGCACCTTATGATCACGCTTCTCCCATACGGGATTGAGTGAAATAAGGATGTTATATGTTGTGAATAGCTTCCTCTAATTGTTTGCAGCTGATGCAGTTCACTTTTTTGTTATTTGATAACAACATTATTGAACTCTGTACTCAGCTGGCGTTTGCGTCAAAAGACTGGCTTGCATTTCTTGCCCAGAATTTGATTACTACTGTGCGTGGTCTTCATTATCTGACTGCATTTATTCATCTTTTTGAAACTCCTTGATAATCGTGTTCGTTGCGAATGTCAGTCAATTGTATTGGCCTTTCCGGATTGTTTGGCCCGGACGTTCGATTTCTGGTCACCTCATCTGGAACTTTTTACTTATACTAGCGTTTTCTCGAATGACCAGAGAGGTTATTTTAGAATTCTGTAGGGATGGCTACCCTTGCCGTTCTGGACACGAAAATAGGTGTTAAATTTTCAGAATAGCTGTAGCTGATCTGTGTTTACATGCGGAATGTATGAAGAAGGATGATCATTTGTTATCCCGAATATCAAGTTTTCATTTCGCAATGGTCTAAGTAAATAAGGAAGATGACCGATGCAATATATAATACTCCTATCCGTTTTTTCAATGATTTTTTCGGAATGTGCCATAAATTTATCAAAATCATATCTACACAGTTCGAATATGCAAGGCACACGATTACCAATCGTTTGCAATTAATCCTACCATTCAGGGGTTTGCTGCTAGATGAAAGATAATTTTCATAGGTCCTGCACAGAAATCAGGCGACGCATAGCGCAGACTAATCGAAAAAGTTCTTTTAATCAGGATTTTTGAGGTTGTACAGGATATGTGAGGGACTAACTTGCGTGGATGAACCACATATTCTCAAACATGATTGTGTTTAACTTAGAATCCCCTTCAGTGCGTTGAACGTACACCGGACACAGCTACTAAACGATAATCCACCATCGAAATCCACCAATGTTTTGTGTTTGGTGTTGAACTGCCTAAGCCTTCGCAGTTGATAAGATTATCCACGAAGTTTCTGTACAGAGTTTCTGTCATTTGTAACTCCTAAATATTTCACGGAAAGTGCTGGAGCGAGAGAGGGTAAAAGTGCATTCAGAGCACTTGAATAAATTAAGGGACAGTTCGGGATGAAAGAGAAATCATGGATATGCGATAGATTGCTGGAGAAAGCTAGAAGGTCCTCAGGCAAAGGACTGTCTTGGCAAAAGGGCGAAGTTGTTGGTGCATTTAAATAATTGGACTGGAGAGCTCGCTAACAGATGACTAATGTCGGTGGAAAACAAGAACGGAAATAATACCGCTCCCTGTAATAATCCCGAATGATTCAAATGGTTTAGATGTTTTGGTACCCAGTTGAGTATGTTACGTTCTGTTTTTTAAGTAGCCAACAAGCCATGCCAGTATGTGCTTACGAAGGAGAAGAAAGTGGAACAGAGTCCAGCGCGATGAAAAATCTAAGAAAACAAATTCTACGGCTTATTCGGACGGGTCTAGGGATTTGGAAACGCAGTGAACAAGCGCAGCGAGAGCATCCAAAATAAACCGTTTTGATTTATATGCAAATTGGATAAAGTCTTCCGGGGTACTGAAAGAAGCAGACACAGGTTTGACAATGGTACGTTTTATTAATTCAAGACCAATGGGAATAAAATAGTTTATATAGGGTACTGGATCTACACGGTTTGGGAATGATAATTATCACGACGGGTCTCAATCAATCAGGGGTAAAAGACATGCTAAATGATGCATTGAGGATAGAAGTAAAAGGATCCGTTAGAGCATGGGCACCATGCTTCGGAAGGGATGAAGATAGCACGTCGGGGCCGATACCAGTGGATACCAGTGGAGGATCACTACTCGAATGTACAAGTGCATGATTTATACTCTAAACGTCAAAAACATTTAGTCGGTCTGGATTTTGTTTCATATAGGATCCGAAAACCTTTCCATAGACGTCTCCTGTTATGGCTGCATAGGAGTTCATTCCCGTAGAATAAGTCGATACACCTAATTTCCTTTTTTATCAATGTGGAACTACATATGACCATTGATGAATTCCGGGACTTTTAGAAGTGTTCTTTGTGTTTCCCTAATGTTTTACGTTTCGGAGAGGTAATACGACCATTGCAGAGAAATAAGGTTTCTAACGGACAACAGATGTCACAGATGGAATTGATTGTATCAAGAAAAGATTAACATTGTTGTTCAATTAGGGCCCAAAGGAGAAACAAGAAACTGCATGGGCTAGGGATTTTTGAAAAAACGAATGAATTCACGTGATTGGTTACGATGACGGATTTTGATTTGGTTACTTTCCTAAACGACTGAATTACAGAACGAAAATATTTCTTGAGCCTTAGAAGAAGGATACAATGATCACTGGTCGAGACGAGTCAAGTGGATGGAGGTGATTTGTTATAATGCCGCCTAAGACGGAGTTACCTCTGATCAGTGAAACGCGCAACTAGGTTACATCAGAAGCAGTAAGATGCCAGGTTGAGAGATGGTTTAAGTCACCCGAAATCATATGCAGGTTATCCTCTAGCAGTGACAGAATAAAAGATAGAAATGAGTCAAAGAATGTCAAGATGGTGTTTTATGTAGAAAAGCGGGCAATATATAGGTAATTCAATGCCGGAAGAATTTAGGGTACCACTGAAGAGATAAATAACGAATACCTTTGCTTGTCACACCACGAAGTGTTGATGTACGTAGCCACACCACCACCAGTTTTCTCGCCACATGAAACTCTGTACTGCGGGTACAGGTTAAATCCATCGATGGATACCAACGCGTCAGCAACATGCGGGTTTAGCCAAGATTCTTGTATACAAATCAGACAAGTATGAATACGAATCTGTAACCGGAGAACAAGTGATAAATCCGAGATTTTTACTAAACAAGCTTAATTTAACAAAAGAACCCTGAATCTAACGCAATCTTCCTTCGTGATCGCGGAAAGCGGCTTCTGTCAAAATCAATAACTGGATATAGCGAAGGTTGGATGAAACTGAAGCGTTTGTTGTTGTTGTTGTTATGCTTGAATTACCCAAAACTTTGAGGACGTTTTCTTATATTCACGGTGAGTTCAGTTGGGTGATCTGATTTTAAACTAAACTGATTGGTATCCGATTCATGAAGCCTGAACTGTGCGCACAACGCAAACTGATTCAAGCTCTCAAACTCCCCTGGTCAGAAAAAATCGCTTGTTCACACGACCTTGACGTAACCACTTTGGTTATGTGCTCCAAACTACGCACAAATTTCGAGTTCTCTTGGGTTCATTGCCAAACACATGACTCATCCACCTTTTTGTTTGACCGTATTGATATTGTTTCATGTAAATGTGATTGTAAAGGCTTGATAAGGAATTCACCGAAAACATGTTCGCCAACATTTTGTTCTTAATCAATAGGTATATTCCGTGGTTTGATATAAAAATGTCGGCTATGTAATCTTAAATATCGGTTTTGAATTAGTGCCTGATTCCTTTGTCAATTTGGGTCGGACCGATCTTCCAATTCAGGAATTCCATAAACTCTTTTTACTCCCCCTCCCTCCGATTTAAAACTAGACATCACGTCGAATGGGAATCTTTCTTTCAAAAAGAAGGTTTCCAAACTAAGAGGTTATGTAACATTCTTGATTCTGAAATAGTTCAGCAAAACTACTCACTTTCACAGGTGGGGTATTATAGTGTTGAAAGTTTGTGGAAAAACCTTTCACTCTTGAAAATCAAACAAATGCATGTAGAATTCTCAGTATCAGAATGGAGCTTTTAAATGCACTGTTTGATTTAGAAGGTTTCAGTGCAGTAAAACACTATAGTATAACCTATGCGCTTTGAACAACGAACAATCTTTAAGTTGTCCGCAAATTGACTTCGTTCTTTTGTACCACGTGCGTGGAACACCTGAACCGAATAGCTTTTAGAATCATTTATAGTATAGAGGCACATTAAACAAACTGGGAGAAAAATTAAAACCCGTTCCGGGGGAGGGGGAATGAATCGGTATCCGGAGGGTAACTGCAGTGGACAGTGTGTTCCCGCTGCCGGGAGTTCGATGATATCGAGCAAGGAGATCATTTGAACGGTGATTCAGGAAATGTTTGAATGTATTCACACATTAACTTCACTAACTGCGGTTTGGCGGGCAGCAAGTTTAGGGCACCAGGGAGATACAGAGAGATTCAACTTTCTCGATATCCATGTGCAGCAGTATTATTGATAGTACTACTTGGTTTCTGAACTCTAAGCAAGCCCGACCGATCCACCAGGAGTGTTTGAATGGGCAGATTATTGAATGTGGAGTGCTCTGAAATGTGGAACATCATACGCAGAACCAGCTGATGTGAAACAGCATTGCTACGTAGCAGCCACTGACAACTCTGTATGGACAGCCCCCGAATCATTCCGTGTCCCACGTTCCGCGCGATGATTGAATGGGCCCAAAATGCAGGCGACTGAATGGGGATTTTATTCCAATACCGTATTATCGAACATTTCCTGTGTTTAGGGCGAACGAGGACGTGTAAAACGGCCTCGACGGATTGATAACTAATCTGGCATACGTCATGGCTTAGTGATCGTAATGTGTACAGAATAACTTCACCCGGACCATCATGCGATAATAAATCGGGGATATGTATCAGTCAAGTCAAATAGTAATGTACTGGGACTTTGGAAGATGCCTTTCATCAGATATATCGTAAAACGTTTTGTCACTATTGAAATCACACAAAGCCATTAACTCTATGTAGCACACCAAGCAGACATATCTGCGTGTAGCTTATATGAAAAGTATGCATTTTTGTTGTTGAGTTTTTCTGAGGTTATACGTTTGTTTAAGGTGAACACGACCATATTGCTTGGTAGACTGCCTTCATATATACATTTATATAAATACGCATTGTTGTTGATTTTGCAGCTCCATCCATGTCATCATGAATAACAATCCATATAGATCCAAAAATTATTTTTACATTCACTCCAAACGTTGAGCACAGTTTCCAGTCGATGTGTTTGCGAAGTAAACTGTTGTGTATGCTTTTCCACACACGATTGAATTTGATTGGTCGTTTAAAGAAAACGTTCACACAGTAGAAAGATACACGGGGGTTGGTTTACTCAAATACCCAATCGGGAAGGTGTGTTGGTGTGTTCAGTTTAACCCAGCTTAGAAGGAAGTTTTATAAAGCCCAATAATCACGACTCTACGACTTATACGAGTGAGAATTCTCTTTTCATTGAAAAAATGAGACTTCTTACTCGACTACTGGTCACTTCCCTGTTTGTTATTTTATGTAAGTCATTGTTGAATGTTTTCCAAGTAGCTTTGTTTTTCCGAGAGCAACGCAGAATTTGATTAGAGTTTAGATAAAATTGCATGCTTTACAGAGCGAATCAAGTCCGAAAACTGAAATGCTAGACAGCATTGATTAGACAGTCCCTTTCGTTTTCATCAGTAGTGAGTGAATCCATCTGCCCAACTGGTGATCGAACTCCGGGCCTTCACAGATAGAATGCAAGAGAAATACTCCCGTGGATGGCCAGCTAGCCGATCAGACCATTTTCATTTCCGATATACACGATATAGCGCAACCTACATTTGTATCAATTTCAGCTTTTACAACCATTTCGTGTATCGGTTTTGGTTGCTGTCTTTTGGTGCCCCGTTTTGATCAAAGAGCATAATGAAGATTGGAATGCTGAAAGCAAATTCAAGCAGAGCGCTGATAGAACAATAATGAGTAGATGCACGGGCATCGCTGTTTGAGATACCCAGCCATATCACTCAGTGTAGCTAACCATTGGTGACCATCATCCCGAGGTCCCCAGCCAGGGAGCCAAACGGGGTCTATGTGACCCAGTATCCTGGTTAGAGTTTTCATACCCTTGTGCCTGGTCCTTGTATGACCACCCTTGACCTTTTTCCAACCGCTACCCGCCTCGACAAACATCGCTCGCCGTTTCAACCTATTTGATGATATGCGTAACACATACCCCAATCAACGTAATCTATAGAGATCGATCACTGGCTTCAATGTGCGGCCCTATCTTTGTGTACCTACTGCGAGTATCATACCTCACTTATCTTGTTTGTTTGATGTTGGTAAATTTAGGTGCAAAAACCTGTCAAAAGTCAAAGGTTCGAAGCGGAACCTATTTTGTGAATTACTATCAAATATTTCTTATCTACACGTAGATTTTCGAACTCCTCATTACCTGTTTCACACCACCTGATGTTTGCCTACCGGTAATTGACTCAGGTAAAAGGATGTGCGGTGCATTACGGAGCGGCACTTGGCCAGCTGCTTGGCAGGCATTTGAGTCCAGATTCAACGCTCAAAATGAATAACTGGAGATACGACATAATCTGTGTGTGTTGGTGAATTGTCTTAGCTGAACTATCCACGATGACAGCGAAGTTATATTCTAGCGACGAAGCTATTTGTTGCCATAATGTGGGAGATGTTGCGCAGCACACTGTCGAAGTTTTCTATTGGCAGCGCAGAAATAAATAATTTTAGCTTGTGGTTATGTTTGTCATTAGAACGTTACAACTCCTTTAAGTGATTTCTCCTTTGCCTATCATCCCCAAACAGAAACGACTAACTTTTTCTGATGTGAGATAGAGGTAAACAGAAACTGGGATTGGTTGATCGTAGCTGTGTAAGGAATGTGTGATCTACTGATTAAGAAAATGCATAGACTAGCATCCGTCACAGTTTGACAAAACACGAGATAGTAGGATATTAGGTGGAAGAAGAACGACAAAATGCTAGAGAGAGAGCACCCTGCTACATGTCATTTAGTTACACAACATCTCGAGTGTCATAAGATCTTTGTCTGCAACAACACACAAATCACAATGTGTTTTCGTCGCAACGAACGCCAGTCAGACAGAAGCCTTTAGCCATTCTTCATAGTCCTCCACTCAACAAACACAAATCCCGTCCGCAAATCGGTGACGTGCTCCTGAGGATGCAGCTACAATATAACTGTAAATTTGTGATGTAATTCGGTATTTGGGTTCTCACAGATCCGCCAGGAAATCGAAAACATGTCTAAGTCTTAACTTCAGAACCATCGGTAGTTAGCCAAACATAAAATTTATAAACGCCGCAGATCAGTTTCCGCGCGGATGTAATAATCAGGATTGATAAAAGAATCGTAGGTATGTTTATGGCACATTTCCATCAAAATCCAACCCGAGAGATGTAACATTCGCTTCATTCGCGAGGAAGGATGCCCCATATAATTGGTCTTTATCAACTATTCGATCATAAAATGACGATAAAATATTAGAAATCAACTCGTTGCATTTAAATAGAACCACAATGAACAGTATTCTTCGTGCTTATCTTCAGTGTCCCACAGAACAATTAGGAGCTTCCAAAACCTCCTGTGCAACCGTTTCATCTCCTGTGAATTGGACTCACCGGTGAAGGAGTCTTTACGGACCACATTACAACCTGAGACTCAGATATCCAGATCTGTGAACTCTTTCTTGTAACACCATGCTTTTCAGGTTCACTTTCATGTTGGTCTTTTCACAGCAGAGTAATTGACTTGAATGGTGTGTCTTCATAGACTCGGTGGATATACAGTGCTGTGAAAGCACAGCTTTATGCTACGTTTAAGGTCTGTTATTGGAGTATAAGTATGTAAGTTACATGAAGAAAAAGCACTTTCAAAGTCATTTAATCCGCTAATAATGCTAAAAATTAACCATTCACTTATAAATTGATTAAGTAATTATTTACTTAAAATTATTATAAGAATAAGTTGACTCGACTCTTTTACACCTGGAATTCCACTGGACTGAGTGTCCGAAGACGGGCGTGAGTCTGTAATTTGACACGTTATGTTTTATCGATGTGGACCTCGGGGACCACCGTGACTGATGATAGAAAAGGCTACGTGTTGCAAACAACGCCCCTCGTACACACACACACACACAATTCCCTTGCAAACCAAGTCCACATGCATTTTCTAATTTCACCTTGACTTTACTTCATACATTCTAATCTACCCTTTGCTGTTTTATCCAAGCGGGCAGCAACAACCAAGATCACCGTACAAGGGGCATGCTTACTGATGGTTTAAACTGAAAGTCTGGGGCAATTAAATTTTGGAATCAACCTCGACCACCCAGGTATGATTGTTAGTGCAATATATTAACTTATGCTGATTTTAGCAGTAATGCATGAGGTTATACCGGGCGTGGAGTGAGTGAATGAGTGGTGATAATTCCCGATGATGGCTTGAGCGTTATAGTTTGAGTTAAACTACGCCATTTCGTTCTATGCTATCCGTATTTTCTATCCAGAAATCAAATTGTAAAGAAACGTATCTCGTCACATATTCCCGATGTACTGTTTTTTAGATTCTGCGCTATCAGAAACGTACCAGGGTGGGTATCCAGACAACAGGTACTACCAGAAATCGGGCTATGCCCAAAGATGTAAGTACCAGAACTGTTGTGCACACATTTACTGGTCCAAAGAAACTTTCGGTATGGGCTGTTGACACTTCGTTTTATATCCCAATCTACCCATCCCCTATTTCTGTCATTGTTGTTGTGGCGTTGTCACCATGCTTGTCCACGACCCGGTGTTATATATATATATATAAGCGTTTTGTGATCCTCCAATATGTTGCACGTTGATAACTAGCCAAATTTGTAGACCTAGATACCATTCGATCGGGAACTAGCTGGGTTGAGAGTCGAGTGATAAAGGNCCCCCCCCCCCCCATCCTCCCACTATGATGTGATCAGAGAACGGTTACACACGCAACGTGTCCTTCTGCTTGACTGTGCGATTGTGGGTGATACCGTGGAGTACGAACAACAATAATACTATCATCCCGATACCCCATCACAAACTCTAGACCAGCTAGCATGGTGTTCATAATTTGCTGAAAACGTGCTGCGGCACATCAACACCTAACTGTATACGTTTGTAGCGGTACAGACCCCTGAGAGGTGCTGTTGCTCACTCTTTGCACTTATCGTCCATCTCAATTTGTGAATAGGCATCGGAATCGTCAATTTTGGAAAACAGTTTAACACGGTTTAGTTTGTCAAATCATCCG
>UZAN01042481.1:10864-31786 GCA_900618425.1 Echinostoma caproni | reverse complement strand
ACGGTTTAGTTTGTCAAATCATCCGGAACAGGCGATGCCCACTGATGTGTGCCTCAAGGCGTTGTTGTTCAACCCAGTAGAAATCGGAATGATTGCTCCCAGCTGTCCCAGCCAGGCCACCTCACTGTTGTCAAGCTTTGAGAAGCGTAAGACAAAGGCCGTTTTGGGATAAAATATGAGCATATTGTCGGAAGGTACACGTACAAAATGCATTTATTTTGTAGCACAAAACAAAACCACCAGAAAAACGGACGTGGTAGTCAGTTTTTAAACGCGAGAGATCAAAACTCATGTCGGAACAGTTCGTTTGATTTAGAGGCGGAGTTGCCACAAATCCAATTTATCGATTCAATCAATGCCAAGCATATTTGAATGATTCATTTTAGCGGGAACGACGATCACGGATTGAAAATTCGCAGTTGAACTTACTGATAAATGACAATTGTTTTTCAGATGCCACCTGCGCCAAATGGGTGGTTTCCTGAAAAACTGATCTAAGTCTTCTAAGTCTTTAATGAGATGATGGTCACATCAGATGCTGTATAGGTTTGCAATTTCTCAGTTCGATTTTTGGCATAAATCTGAATAAATTTTCGACAATATTTGAAATCGAGGATGTTTAAGATAAAAATTCTGTTTTGTTAGCTGCTTTCAGCATGGAATGGTTTTGGTTTGGAGCGATTCGATTACATTCAAATCCCAGTTACGGGATGGGAATCCAATGGATTCGAATTTAGGCTTGACGCATCCAAAAAATGTGATAAACAATATATTATGGGTTCTCAACGTTTTCTTCAACCAACATGGAACGCAATCCTGTGTTTATCTTTATCTGAGAGAATTATGATTTCTGCGAGAGTAACAGTTATCGTAAACCTGCCTCATCGGCGCCACAAAGTTTGTTCCACACAGAAAGGCATATACGAAAGACGGCAAACAAAGCACATAGTATTCTATTGAGCATATATATGTTTATTGATCAGAGTAAACGCCCTCATGACGCGGCAATCAAATGTTAAAATAATGAATTTAATTTTTTTTAAATTCTGAACTGTATCACTTGAACCACTAGACATTTTATCGTGAAACACAACGTCGAGCAAATTCAAACGGGGAGACAAGGAAACTACTTAAAAGCATAGCAACGGGAGATCCATAGTTCGGAATACGTACCCTTCAACCAGAGCTATCAGTCTAGTCGTATTTCCGCAGTGAGAGCCTTTGTGCACGAGCTCGCCTAATATCTGTATATGTGCATGGACCAAAATCGGAAGTCATAGGAACGGAACAGTGGGTGAGGTTCGAAAGGATCTGCCCTCTCTCTCTGTTGTTCATTTTGCTGATGAACAATTTTCAATGTCTCACCACCCCAGATAGACTTTATTGAATATGCTTTCAGATGCGAAAGAAACGAAACCATTGCACATTGCAATCCGACTAGAACTTGGCAAGACTACGAGAGTCACTTAGACAATTTTATACTTTCATTTACAGTAAAACCACGCACTAATGGAATTAGTGCACCATTGCAAACGAACGAAATACCAATCGGCCGACCTTATAGTGAGTCTTTTGTAACATCGATAAATGCTCTATGGATATATATGATGGGTACTGTCCGTTCCATATACTTCCGTGTTTGGCTATCAAAGTTAATAGGGCAATCCAGTGATTTTAATGCGACGGAAATGTTTATGATAACCGATAAAGAGCACTAGACAGCTGTTTCGTCCTGTTTTGGGACTTTTCAGCAGTGCATAATTTTTGTTTCCCTGTCAGGACTGGAACCGCGAACTTCCAGGTTGGGACTTAAAACCCTTAGTCCTGAGCTACACGGTCAACTGTCATCACCTTGTGTGAATGACTCAATCAATTTGCGAGTAGTGGGCTTGGATTAGCCTGTTCAATTTTCAAAAGGCACCAGGCACTTTTGATGGTTGAATGCATTTTAATGCGATGGAAATCTTTGTGATAACTAACCGTGTAGCCCAGGGGTAAGGTTTGAAGTCCCGACCCCAATGTTTGCGGCTCAAGTTCTGGCAGGTACGCAAAAATTTCGCACTGCCGACGAGTCCTAAACAGGAAGAAAGAGCTGTCCAGTGCTCTTTGTCCGTCATCACAAACATTTCCATCGTACGTAACTCAGTTCAACTGGTGGGGAATTAACGATCTCCCAAGGAGTAAAACCCGTAACCAAGACCACCAAGAGTGCCTGGTGCCTCTAAACAAACGAATGACCTAATTCAAGCTTGCTACTCTACGGAATTCAAAAAATAGCGATGGTGACTCAGAAGGAAAAGCCGGATGAGTGGAAGTGGCTTTTTTGTTTTCTCTCGAAAAGTCCCGGGGACGGAGTTGATAACATATCCATAGTAGTCACGTTTTAGTTAATACAATCTGATTTCCATTGGTGTTGCTATTGTTAGGTGTTTTATCTCCGGTTTGAATAATTGTTTAACGCCAGTTTAAATTCATCATCAATTTCAGCATCTTTATTTCACAATACAGTAAAAGTAACCGTCAGGGACCGTGATGGAAATGTCATTTCAAGAAGCATCAAAGGAGTAAGCCCTGGTGAGTCATATTCCCTTTCCCTTGCACTATTTTGTACTATTGATGTAATGTGTGGAAGTAATTACGTAACTGAATACAACGATGTTAGTGTGAAATATAATAATAACGATAATAATAATATAGAGAAGTCAGAAACATGGGTTTGCACAATGTATCCATGGTCATTTCGCTGCATCTGTACACGTGCATACTGCAGTCAAAGTCATTTTATATATATATATATGACTGCAGGGGGGGGTAGTTTGTCAGAGCCATACAGAAACAGTTTAATTCATTCAATTAGTCTTCCGCTGCGGGCATTCGTTGACGAGTGTAGTCTGATTATTCAACATTAACCTAACACAAGCCCTAGCCACCATTGATTATTTCTAACATCTTGTTTTCGCATCATCAACCCGCAAAGGCACAAGGAACAATCCCTTTCCGACGGGGACTGGAAAAATGAATAGCCGTTCCAACTGTGATTCACAATTGGTGGTTCAAATTGCTGTATGCACCAGCGAACAACAATGTGCTTTTAACGCAGTTGCTATACGTTCTTACTTCCTTTTATTGAATATACAAAGATGGAATTTCCAGGAAGAAGTAAGCGGTCAATGAAGGGGCTGCCATATAACAAAACGGGAAAATTTAGGCGGTGGTGGTGAGATTCGAACACAGGTCTACTGGGGTGATAATGTGGTGACCACCCTTATGTGGCCATATATAAGCGCAGCAATCACTCTTAGCACAGTTATATTGGTTTTCACGATCATTACAAAACAGGTGTGAAAAATGGTCTAGTCTTTCCGAGAAGGTGCATGTGAATCGGTGATTGGTGGGGTGATTTCAGGACTGAAACTGGCGGATACAGTTCACTCCATCCAACTTGTCTTTCACTTCCGGTCTTTGTTGAGCTCAAAACGGTTCGTATAATTATCGGGAAAATCAGCGTAATCATCTGGCGATTGCAAAATGAAAATCACGAATAGAAAAAAATGCTGTGCATGGAAAGCGGAAGGTCTTGTGGTTTTATTAATCCAGAGCATGGTAGATGCCCACCAGTAGGATGACCATAATGAGCAGCGGAAAAGGTCAAGAAGTTCGAAGTGCGTTCTACAGAAGCCAGAAAACAGCAAAAAAGAATCGCTTATATAATAAAAGAACAGGCAATGCGCATACAAACAAAATTGTTCCACTTATCCATTGATTAAAACTTTTTAAATGGACTAATTTTCTTTCTTTACAGTGAACACTAGTGGCGAGAAACGGAACACATATAGCCAGAAAACTAAACGTGGATTGCACGAAAACCGGGGTGAGTGGCGTCGTAGAACATAACAATTTCCGCCTGGTATCATGAAATAGTAATGCACAGCCAGCGAGAATCATCCTAATGTTGCTGGAAGTTTAAAATAGAAAATTATTCTTTTTTTCGTCATACGTCAGCTAACGTCGCATTCGTTCTCTGTTCGTGGAGCGCTTGACCGGTAATTGTCATGCCCCAACAAAATCCCTGATGTGCAAAATGGAATCTGGTAGTATGCGGTCGTTAATGGAGTATACGGGGTTTTAACAACCGGCTTTCTCCCTCGTTTTGTTACTGATAATTTTAGCACAAAGTTTCTCCACCAAGAACTAACTATCTGGGAGCATTTTTAACTCATGGTCTTGTATGATCCACGCAGGTTAACGAGACGTTTTGAAAGGCAGAAAAACTATCCTCCCCAACACCCCACCAGCTGCGACCAAGCTCCTGAGATACTTAAAGCTCTCAACTACTTCCAGCTGATCACCACAGAGGGTGAGTGCAGGCACCGGCTCCTGCCAGTCCTGAACAAGCACTTTGCACTTTCATGGTACAAAGACAACCGACCTGGACATCTCGATCACCAAGCGAGTAATGACATGTGTTGTCGCCCAGCAAGGCGATATTAGCGACATATTCTAAGTCAAGCTTTCTGTTCCCTGGGAAGAATCCGACTCCATCGTTTTCTAGACCGGCTGAAGCATTCTGTAGAACATCCTCCGCGAGAAAATTGAAAAGGAGTGGGGATATAGGGTAGCCTTCTTGACCTCAACTGGAGACGGTGAACTGTGGCGAAAGCTGACCGTAGGCCCTAACCTGACCTGACTTATGATATACAACCCATTGAGGAACGATACATACTTCTACATTATGCAACAAACAGTTCCATAGTGCGGTCCTATCGACAGAGTCGAAAGCCGCGCGGATGTCTAAGAATAAACTGATCGCTCGTGTCTAATAGACATCACGGGCAGCTGTCTGAGGATGAAGATTTGATCGATGCATCCACGACCAGTGCAAAACCCAGTCTGATCCTCGCGGGTCTGCTCCTTACGTATGATGTACCATCGCCGGAGAATGACGGACGCCAACAGCTTTGACACTATCGGGATTAAGAGTATATCCCTACGATTGGCGTAGTCACTGCGCGGACCATTTTTGAAGATGGGGGCGACGATCTATTACCCCCACGAGGAGAGGACCTGCTCAATGTTTCACGCTTTCGAGAACAGAACCTGTAGTTCTCTAACAAGCTGTATTCCACCATCTTCAAACAGAGCTGGGGGAAGGCCATCGGATCCCAGCGTATTAGGACGTCCCAAGGCTTGGGTCTCTATACGGAATTCCGCCTCAGAAGGAGGGTCCGTTGGGATAGACCATGGGACGTGTGCCGGAGTAGCTGCGTGAAAATCTGACAATGGTGACCAGCTGGACTGCGCCTCAAAGTGCTGCGCACCCGTGCAGGACCTCATGATCATCATCATCATTGTACAGCGTAATACAGTGAATCGAACTTCGCTGATTGTTGCCAAACTCATAATGTATACATGATAAGTGAGAATGTGTAAGGAGGACAGGGATTGGGCCTATTTTTAGGGACAGGAAAAGAAAGCGAACCGCTATGGTCAACACACAGAGTACACAACCCAACTGTGCATACATACTAGTTCAAGCATTCTGGACTGACAAGAAGTGATCGCCATTGCTGTCGGTTCGCGGACATCAATTTCAGCGTCTCCAACCATGCGGTTTCGGAGTCTTTTGGACCCCAACCCGGAAGACGATAGACATCTACGGTACCTAATCGCTCTAAGCATTTATTTATGCCTCGTCTCCACGTCATCTGCTGGCCTCCGCGTGGCTTTCTCCAGCCTGTAATAGTCACTGCTAACAAGACGCGCTGCGGTAGACGACCGTCGGACATACGCAAANACGTAGCGAGTTCTTGTTTGATGTATCCCCAAACACCCGACGACTTACTTCTAAGTTACTAACCCGCTCACTCCATCCCACTTGGGCCAGACTACGTATGCATCGATTGTCGAACACTGCTAAACGACGGGTGTCTTCTACCCTCAAATTAAAAGTCTCACAACCGTAAAGCAAAACTGATCGTACTGTGGTGCAGTATACGCAACTTTTCAACTTGAATGATAGGTCACGTCACCGCCACAGGTGTTTTAGTCTTGCGAACGCTGCTCGAGCCTTGGAACTGAGGGCGGTTATCTCCTTCGATGCGCTACCGTCGTTGATTATAAAGCTACCTTATAACGAGAAGCAGTCAACTTCAGCTAATTCCTGATCGTCTAATTTTAAAACAGAACTCGGTGACACCCAGCTTTATAGCATCACTTAGCACTTTGAAGGTGCAAAGCACATGTCGAACGGAGTGACAGAACTTGCCAATCTGTCAAGTGCTCTTTGTGCATCCTCCATACATTCGAACAAGCAAACGATGTCATCAGTGTACTCCAAATCGCACAGCTTTTCTCCAGCTGCCTATTCAATACCTACATTTTGGAGACCACCTAGTGTGTTCTCCAGTATTTCGTCTATGACAAAATTGAACAGGAATGGCGAAACAGGGCACCGTTGACGAACACCGCTGCTGGTTATGAACGACCTACTCAGCTCGCCGTAGACCCTTACGCTACCAGAAGTATGTAGGTAGAGTGAACTCAGTACATTCACATGCTTCTGTGGCAATCCTTTGTAAAGAAGTGAACCTATAAGAGATTGACGATCAACTGAGTCGAAGGCTCCTTTTGGTTCAAGGAACACGACAACCGTTGGTCGACGGTGCGTATGGCTTAACTCGAGGACTTGACGCAAGGTGAAGATTTGATCGACCCGGTCGAAATCCTGCTTGTTGTTCACGGATGTTTGTCTCCCTAAACGGTGTCAGACGTCGAAGTATGATGGATGCTAGTAACTTGGTTTGCGCTGTCATTGCAAGATCCCTTCTTAAAAATTGGAACGATCAGTGATTCGCTCCAGGATGACGGAATGCGCTCGTGTATCCAGAGGTTACGCATTATATCAGTAATGTAGTCTACAAGATTATCGCCTCTTTTCTTGAAAAAAGCGGGAGGAAGCCCGTCTGGCCCTGCTCCTTTTCCTTTCTTCAGGGCTTGGATGCAAGAAGAAACTTATCCTGCAGTAGAAGGTTCAGATGAGACTGCCCACGGAGCCTCAGCTACATCGGAGGAGATAGCCTGGTTAGCGCCTGGCCAGCTGAACTGTTCGCTGAAATACTCCGTCTACCGGTCAAGCCGTTGTTCCCTATTGCGAATAGCTTGTCCTCTTTTTATTGCAGATTGTTTCACTAAATTTGATTTGCCGACCTCCCGTATTACGTTTCAGTCGGAACCGTGTCTGACTAATCCCTAATGCAGCTGATAATTCCATTTCAATAGCTAACGTTGCGCAACAGTTATCACGGTCTTTCTTGAGACTCCTTGTGAAATGGCGTTTTAGACGCCAACAAAACCTACCTTGATCCTGGGTGGTTAGAATTTGCCGCATTTTCTACATCAGCTCTACTGACTCATCAGATATCCAATGCCTCGCGCAAGATACTGCTTCATATCCACAAGGAATGTTCGCTGCGGAGTGCATTACTCGGCTAATCTGATCCCATTGTTCATTTACACAAACCACCCCGGAGTGAATTTATCTCCTGTCCCAGTTATGATTCAAAACAGGCAGGAGAAGCCGCGACAGATGAGCAATGATCTGGAATTTTCAGTGATCACTGAGCTGCAAAGTTAAATGCATCCAAATCAACGCAAGATCACTCTAAACGCGGGTGGTCCAATTGGACCTGCAAGTTTATACTCAGCAATGCCAACAGTGAATTAATATAAGAACCGAATGCAATTCGCATTTCTATGACACAGACCAGTTGTCCAGTCTAGGTGTATTCGAATGAGAGAAAGGTGAGCTTGGAAGAAGTCCACAATGGGAAAAAATATATACAGACACACATGAATAAATATGTATGAATATAAACAAATGAACATATGTATTGCAACTTACTAACAAACAGCTGATTACTCAGTCAATGCCTCCGTTCATTATTCAAGTCAACATTATTTGTGTGCATGGTTCCACCTTTTATGTACTCGTATTTATTTCTATAAGAACAAAAACAATTGTTAACAATAATATGAAAATGTATGATTNGGGGTTTTCACACACCGCCTCGCTGTCTTGCCGGCCCGACTTTGGCTAACCGAAGTCTCCGACTACGGATTACTCAAGAAAATTTATCTGCTCAGGCCTCGGCAACCTCGCAGTATTCAACCTACACTCAAATCATGGAAAATGTTTCTTTAATATAGATTATTGTGTTACAATTTGCTGGACAAAGCCTGGCGTCAGGTGTGTGATATATATGTAAATAATGAATATAAAAACATATAAGAAAAGTCATCAGTACAGTAGTGAGGATTTGAAGGGTAGCTCTTTTATTTCCCTACTCACTCACTACTACCATTTCACTTGATCCAAATTAAACGTATGCTCTCTTGCATCTACAGAAAAACAGACACCGGTCAGACAGGAGGTAATTTGGAATGATAATGCGAGATCAGGTACGTCTAACGCTCAGTCAAACGATGCACACTTTTCACTGTCTGTCCATTGGAGAAAGAAGGATTTCATGCAATGCAATGCAATGCGTTCTAGTGTGATCAGTGGACCACTCTACTATCTTTTTGGATATTGCTCCATAGATGAGTTCCATCCTATGCGACCTGTTGCGAAAAACGTGTGCTAACTGATCAGTGCAGTTCTGCACACATACTCGCCCGAACCGAATGCAATTCGCATTTCTATGACACAGACCAGTTGTCCAGTCTAGGTGTATTCGAATGAGAGAAAGGTGAGCTTGGAAGAAGTCCACAATGGGAAAAAATATATACAGACACACATGAATAAATATGTATGAATATAAACAAATGAACATATGTATTGCAACTTACTAACAAACAGCTGATTACTCAGTCAATGCCTCCGTTCATTATTCAAGTCAACATTATTTGTGTGCATGGTTCCACCTTTTATGTACTCGTATTTATTTCTATAAGAACAAAAACAATTGTTAACAATAATATGAAAATGTATGATTACGTATGAGTCTACACAAAACGGTTCTTGTCGAAAACCAGTTCTCGTGTCAATTGAATTTTGTAAAAACTAACTAACAATTATCAATCACCCTCGCTATCCTTGATCCGAATATTACAAGAATGTGTTGATGTGGGCACAGACGAACACGTCATTCTATAAAAGGCATATGTCTTGCAATTCGCAAGTTCAGTCACCATCACTGGCAACCCGCCACTCTGGATTTATTCCCTTTATCCCTTCAATAGGCCAAAACCATAACGGACGAAATGGCGGAGTTTCGAGAGACAGAAAAGCGTCAGGTACGTCCATTCATTCACTAGTCCGACCGAGAACGATTTCATGCAATATGCGAATCAACACGGCGAGTTGAATCATGTTCCATCTTTGGATATGCCTACTACGTATTCCGTTAACGCGTCAAATGGGATAATATCACACAGATTAATGATAAACTACAACCGGGACATGACACATGCAATCTATTAGATTCAATGTTACTTTGGGGTCAGTATATGATACAACTGACAATGTTACTCGGACATTTCGGAATGTGTCTATGTTTGAGATCCCGCAGACACATACTATGAAGAAGAGAAAGGACTCACACTCGTGAGTAGTACGCCCAGCGGTACTGTTCGCCAGATCTTTCATAATTCAAAAATATAACCAAACCACTGAGAGTGAATTACTGTGCCCCAAAGAATAACTACGGACTGCCTCATTCACTATTCGCGGTTTACTGCCGAGAATTGTGATTCCATGTTCCGAATGAGATATCTGTTTCATCGACACCAAATTATTGATATTCCTACGGTGATCTACAATAAAACACTTTACTCGACCGGACACTGCTTTCTGGAAATATAACGCTTGTACTACGCAAATGACTAAGATATTCCATTCAGTTCCGAATGATCGGTCACGTCTACTGTTAAGTTTGAATGCGTACAAATCTCAGTATCTGGTCGACTTCGAATTACATTCAGACAGAATCAATTTGAAAATGCTTCGTTGAATTCTTTTGCCTGTTTTCGAAGTTCTCGATAGTTGAATGAACTGCGCGTGAAATGGTACAATTTCGTACTGCTCTACAGTAAACGATCACATGTCAGCAAAAAGCTAACCGTTCGAACCCGGGAACAATCAGAATGCAACTACCGTCCTTCAGCCACGTATGGGTTTGCAATTTTAGGGGAATACATGTATATAGTGATATAGGAGTATATGACTATGCATACATCCGTTGTAATACAAACATAGCCTCCGAAAGCCTTGTGTTGGTCGGAGGTGGATGTCTAGGGTTGCGGCTGGTCACTCACACCTTGCACCTGGTGAAATGCTTCCGTAGGATCAACCCTCTCAAATAGTCTCTGCTGAGGAAGCCCTCCTCACTGCATTCTGATGGCGTCGGTGTTTTCTCAAAAAGTGAGAGAACGAAAAGCTGACATCCGTGACGACATCCCGGTTGGTGGTTCACTGATAGTTCACCAAAATCTCTGTTTCCACATCAACCAAGAGGAGGCGTACAAACCACACCCACACCATCCCGGTTGTGGTATTGGTCAACGGCTACATTGGGCATTAGGTTGTATTGGGCACCTTGCACGATTGATGCCGTCCAAACGGCGTATGGTCCGATGTACAGGACAGTGGCCCCCAATAGATTGGGGTTTTCACACACCGCCTCGCTGTCTTGCCGGCCCGACTTTGGCTAACCGAAGTCTCCGACTACGGATTACTCAAGAAAATTTATCTGCTCAGGCCTCGGCAACCTCGCAGTATTCAACCTACACTCAAATCATGGAAAATGTTTCTTTAATATAGATTATTGTGTTACAATTTGCTGGACAAAGCCTGGCGTCAGGTGTGTGATATATATGTAAATAATGAATATAAAAACATATAAGAAAAGTCATCAGTACAGTAGTGAGGATTTGAAGGGTAGCTCTTTTATTTCCCTACTCACTCACTACTACCATTTCACTTGATCCAAATTAAACGTATGCTCTCTTGCATCTACAGAAAAACAGACACCGGTCAGACAGGAGGTAATTTGGAATGATAATGCGAGATCAGGTACGTCTAACGCTCAGTCAAACGATGCACACTTTTCACTGTCTGTCCATTGGAGAAAGAAGGATTTCATGCAATGCAATGCAATGCGTTCTAGTGTGATCAGTGGACCACTCTACTATCTTTTTGGATATTGCTCCATAGATGAGTTCCATCCTATGCGACCTGTTGCGAAAAACGTGTGCTAACTGATCAGTGCAGTTCTGCACACATACTCGCCCGAACCGAATGCAATTCGCATTTCTATGACACAGACCAGTTGTCCAGTCTAGGTGTATTCGAATGAGAGAAAGGTGAGCTTGGAAGAAGTCCACAATGGGAAAAAATATATACAGACACACATGAATAAATATGTATGAATATAAACAAATGAACATATGTATTGCAACTTACTAACAAACAGCTGATTACTCAGTCAATGCCTCCGTTCATTATTCAAGTCAACATTATTTGTGTGCATGGTTCCACCTTTTATGTACTCGTATTTATTTCTATAAGAACAAAAACAATTGTTAACAATAATATGAAAATGTATGATTACGTATGAGTCTACACAAAACGGTTCTTGTCGAAAACCAGTTCTCGTGTCAATTGAATTTTGTAAAAACTAACTAACAATTATCAATCACCCTCGCTATCCTTGATCCGAATATTACAAGAATGTGTTGATGTGGGCACAGACGAACACGTCATTCTATAAAAGGTATATGTCTTGCAATTCGCAAGTTCAGTCACCATCACTGGCAACCTGCCACTCTGGATTTATTCCCTTTATCCCTTCAATAGGCCAAAACCATAACGGACGAAATGGCGGAGTTTCGAGAGACAGAAAAGCGTCAGGTACGTCCATTCATTCACTAGTCCGACGGAGAACGATTTCATGCAATATGCGAATCAACGCGACCAGTTGAATCATGTTCGTTCTTCGCATGTGACTTGTACGTAACAGAACATTGCGGCATATGGAATAATATGACAGAGATTTTCCATATGCGAACGCAATCTTCCCGGCAGTCTGAAATCCGTCGAATACCGTCAGTCGTGACGATATCGTAGTTCGGAAGAAGACAAGAATTAACCAGAGTTGGTCAGAGGATTTTTGGTTACCAGAAACGGTTGTTCAAGTCTAGTGGCACAGCTGATCGAACGGAACGGATCGAGCAAATGTATTTCTGCGGTAGAGCTCACACGCAAGCGAATGGAACGAGTACACTCACGTATCTACAGACAAATGCTACCATGTTTCGCTCACCTTAGCCTGCAATCATTGTGAAACCAAACGACACTGTGCAGGTAATACGAAAATATTTTGTGCGAACCGCACGGACGATGGAGATCGTCTGCTTCAACTCTGTTCGTACGTCGCGTGTTATCTCTTTTGAGCATGAACTCATCTGACAAGCGAGAGTTGATGAATCCCTTGTGCTAAATTAGTCAATCGTTATAGAAACTGAAAGTGCAACTAGTAGGGCTCGGAGGAAAGCATCCGAAAAACGAGTGCAGTCGCATGCGAAAAATAATGCTCACGTGGTTGTCTTGCGAGCTCTCACAAACCTTTTAAAACAAATCGAACTAACTTTGCGTCCGGAATCCAATGTCAATGTGAACCCATAGAAATACACTTTATCCTGTTTGCAAAACGTTTTCAACCTGTATTTGTTCTTTCTCCACTCCATAGGCACAAACTGGATCAGACAATCTAACGGTGGTTGGGCAGGCGATACCAAGTCACGTACGTCCATTCATTCACTAGTCCGACCGAGAACGATTTCATGCAATATGCGAATCAACGCGACCAGTTGAATCATGTTCGTTCTTCGCATGTGACTTGTACGTAACAGAACATTGCGGCATATGGAATAATATGACAGAGATTTTCCATATGCGAGCGCAATCTTCCCTGCAGTTTAAATTCCGTTACTTTTTGGTTTCATGTTTGGTATCTTTCCAATTCATCCTTTTCGCTTCTCGTTCGCTATCGCTGCTCTTTTCGCTTATCCACGCCAGACGCAAATACCCTTTTTTTTACCTGTCAACCGACTCCATTCAGTTAGGTTGCTTTTTTTAATGAAATTTTCGAGATTTATTCGGAAGACTTGTTGTTGCCGATGGCGTCTGTTCAAGTCGGGTTCCACGTCTGATCGAACGGAACTCATCGAGTCAATGTTTTTTCTTCCGCAGGTATCACATGCATGCAATTTGAACCAGTGAATTTCCACGAATGCAGATTAATGCTAATGCGTTTGTCACGCCGTATCCTGCAAACGTTGTAAAAGGAAAATAGCAGTGTATATGTATTGTGGTATTCTTGTGTACATATCGCACGGATGATCGAGGTCGTCTGTTTTCTATGGGGCATCAACGTATCTGACAAGAAGTTTAACCCATCTCTCTCAATGGTATACAGCTGGATTGAAGCGGTTCAGTATATGTAGCATCACACGTGTGGTTTCATTTTCTGGTGTAGGAATGCTGAAATTAGTTGTTTTGTTTATTTGCTGCTTGACAGTAGGACTCCGGGAGTCGTTGTTACCGCTTGTTATATACTCTGAATATTCCGACTGAGTCGCGAATAACGGTGCCAGCTCATTTACTCATCGTCCGTTTCTCGTTAGTCTATATGAATTCTCAACGTTTTCGTTATGATCTATTGTATGGTTCTTTTGTCGTTACTATCGCAGGTTCTCAACCTAGTGCCGACTCAGAACCACCGAAAGTTCCTTCACAACAGACCCTGGATATAATCGGTCAGTAATACTTACGTCTTTGTCAGTAAAACCTCCGTTCACTTGTCCTTTTTACTTGGTGCAACACGAAAGCTTGATTTTGAATGACTGGTAATAATTATGAACGTAATTATGAATTTCGCAAGTTTATTGTAGATTTCGAAGTGGCAGATTAGTGACAAATTAAAACAATTCTGCTTAGTCTCAAAACATTCAAATCAGCTGTTTGAAAATTTGCCCTAAACGATATTGTTATGCTACCTGTTTCTGGCCGGAGGGACGCAATTGCATTGGGATATAGTTGATGGATGGGAATGAAAAGAAATTAGATTTGTGTGCAGTGGATGGGTGGAATCTATACGAATCTTATGTGTAAACCTTTCATATATATTCAAACAAATTCCACACAGATTGGTTATTTGTTGAGATTGTAAAACGTTTAATAGCCTGTGTGGGATTTGAACCCACGCATGAATGCCACCTACACTTTGGTACAGTGCACGGTCTACCAGCTGATCTATAGGTTCACAGTTTGGTTATCGTTCCCTTTAGTGGGATTGAAGAGACCAACCATTGCGGTTGGTCGGTCCTCATCGGAGCAGATTAGAAGTCTTTTGTAGGAGATTAGAAAAAATAAACAGGTGAATGATAAAGTAAAATGAGAAACAGTCTCTCAAACAAATGTGAAAATAATTGAGTGAAAAATTCAAAAATTACAATGTTTTGGGCATTGGAAAAGTGGATTTTACGAATTGGTTACATTATCTTGAATATGAGAGGTCTAATGAAGAGTATTATGGACAAAAACACCACTAGTTTTGGATTCACCATACCCGGGATACACCATATACGAGATAATCGATACCGAATCAGATGGGAAAGATTAACGTGACAAAGCGAAGAGGAGGGAAGAAACATTAAAGAGCACCATCAGCGGATTCAAAGAGAAAAGTAGTGGCACCGAAACGGATACTGATGAAGGAGAATACGTACGAGTGAAGTACTGCACCTGGGATTATCCCGGAATCGTTCACCAATGGAACAGATTTATTCGATTGAGTGCCCTGAGCAATCGAGAAAGCCGGTTAACCACAATGAACAATGAATGTCTGGAGCATGTGAGAAATTGAATGGATTATTCCAAATTTACTACTCCCAGCAGGTTATTCATGGTTTGAGGAATCCGAAGATCTTCAGTTTGCGGGGTGGGTGGGTGGGCCGGGAAGCAAGCAATTAACTCGATGGTCGACAATGCGTACAAAGTTCGCAATCATGTAAAACGTGCTGATGTACTCTATTATTGAGTCAAATGCATCTAGTGTTGAACCTCTTTGGTTCGTAGATTATTTATAATTGAAGAACGCGAAAGAAGAATAGATGTGTCTGAGGACTGCACGTTTTGGTAGTTCACGGGGTAGCTGAAGCTAACGATAACATGAACATGTGTACGGAAGCGTTTACCAATTATTATAATATTTCAGAAAGAGGATAATCTTTTACTCTCAAACATGAATGTGAAATCTCTTCGTAACACTGGACGTGGCTTTTGTGTTGCGTAAAAGCTTGAAGATTTCTCCATTCTGTAACAGTCTCTGCTTGACCAATATCAACCCCAGATGAAATGGTGTTGTGGTATCGTTTGATGGTCAGATAAATGTTGCAGTTTGAAAGGTTTTCATATGCGCTTACCGTTGCGTTATAGCAAAAGCTGGGTGGTGTACGATGCAGACAGACAGTTGTTTTCACATTGATCGGGTTAGAATAATAGTCGACTGACGCTAAAATTGTAGTCTCTGAAGACTGTTCCCTTTGTCTGCTGAATGACTGTAGCATTCCAGAGGCTGTTTATTATACCGTTAAAGATCACTGGAGTGTTGAAATGGCGAGAAATATTTCCTCGAACATTCACATTTGAACTTCGGAACTATTAAATTTCGCGAAGATATTTTCATTTCGATTACATTTCATGAGATGAACATTGCTTTTTGTCTGGCCCGGTGTTTCTCAGAAAAAGCAAGTCAAAGCAATGAGGGGAGCAAATTTCCCGCGATCAACCATTACTCCAGATTGAATGCACATAAAATATAACAATAAGGTGTTTTTCGCTGGCACGCGACACATGGACCATGAAACTCTTAAGGTTACAATGAATTGAACTATAGTTATCTTCGACCAAAATAAACACGTACGAGTCGAGTGATGACCAATCGAATACCAAAATTAATTTATCCTAATTAACTTCGATCATGGGCCTTCGGGATGCCAAAAACAACTCACGTAGTGACGAAGTTAGTTTCAGAAATCAATTTAGCCGTCGGAATCGGAGTACTGTTTTGCCCACTCTTTGTATCGAAACTGTTGCATTCGGATAAAAGAACTTGCGCTTTATCCTATATTGAGCAGTTGGACAACCTTAACCTAGATTGGTCATCTGCTAAACGGTTGCCGGTCTGTGTCGTTGGCGCATGTAATGAACTTCCAAGAGTCCGGAGGCACAGACGCGCGGGTGTTCTATAGAGGAAAGGAACAATCCCGTTTATGGGAGCTCATATTGAGTTCCCGAACCAAAATGTTTGATTCTACCACCAAAATTCACAACAATAATAATCATCTGATATTTCAGTCGGCAGCATACAAGTGTGGTCTGAAACGATGACTTATTATCATGAGCAGCACAAATGGGAAACAAAATTGGCTGTACTGTTGAATGAGACTAACAAAGATAATACTCACCTCCAGGCTATCTGACCTGCTAATCGATCGAAATTTTTTGTGTTAGCTAGACCGCAGGAGTTTGAATAGCGCAAAGGAGACGAATGCTTTCATAGACTGAAAATTGATCTATCATTCTTATATTTATTCAATAATTATGGTTAGCTGTGAAAAAATATTTCCGAAAAATCCGCACAGCTCTCTCAATTCTGAGCTTTATTGTAATTTGTACTAGCACATCACTTATTAATAAACAAATTGTTTTATGTTTTCTATTTCAGAGACCCAGCAATGTCACTGGCACCTAGCTAGACAATTTATTGAACACAAATGGGACCATTGGGGTAAGTATTCTTGTATTGCGTTGGCATCAAGCTTGCTTGCAAGCCGGCGATATATTAATACATATATACTCACAAGATGCACATTTCCGTCGTATTGGGAATATTGATTTTTATAGACAAACAGTATTTACACACGGACAGACTGACTGGATTTGCAGTTTCACACACTAGTTAGAAACACGAGAGACATAGATTGTCAAGAAAGAGTTCATGATTTCTTCTCAATAATTTTAGTTTCTACAACGGGTAACAATGCACTTTCGTGAGGCGGTTTCGGTTACTGTTTTTGAACGAAAGTAGAGTCGAAAAGGGAAATGAAGAATTCCATCAGAATAGGGTTGCAAAGAAATTGAGATGTAATTAGCACCACTGTTTATGACAGTTTGCCATACCACTCGGTGTCCTTGAGCATTGAATACAATGATCCTAAGGTCGCCAATCAGAGGGCCTAACGCGCGCTGTATATATGACCTGGTCTTCTGGTTAGGGATTTTATACCCTCATGTTAGGTCTTAGTTTTACCACCTTTGATTTTTTTCCACCCACTAGCAGTCTCGGAAAAATTCGCGCGCCGTGCATCTATACACACAGTGAGGGGAGGGGAATCAGGTCAGTGTGTGGAGGGCGAGGTGAGGGGATGTGTGGAATCTGTTGCTTTTCACGTAATTTGCCAACGAAACAGAGTGAATGTAAAAATGCCACCATCATCTTCCTCCCAGCCACTTGGTTCAGTTAGCCCAGAACAATAGGTTCAAATCAGTGCTGATAAGTTCGAGCAAAATATACTGAACAAATGTATCCACTAAATTTGGTTGATTAGGAATTTGCTCAAGATGAGAGTGCCCTGGAGACAGGAAACATTGCTTGCGATTTACCGAAATTGACGGCTATGAAAACAGCCTGAATCAATGATTCAATTATGTGTGAATCTATGCACACACATACTTGTACACAGCCTTATGTAATGTGATACCCGAAAATGTCAGGAAGATGTGCATGCAATATTCTCCAACTTTTCTACAAAGAAGTGATCGAATTATTAGGTCCAAAGAAGAAAAAAGCAAATAAAAAACGCATGTATGTTTCCTGCAATTGTCTACGGATTTGGTGACGAGAAGTAGTTTAGCGGTAACATAGGTGAATAATTCGTATATAGACAATAACGAATAGCACAAAGTTGGTTACCCTGATGATTTATATCCGGAAACATTTGACTCCATATCAACTGATGCTTACAACAGAAAAAAAACGATTCGAATAGGACAGTTTGCCAAGTTATCATAAGGCGAGGTGAACCCTCGTGGTAAGTATCAAACTGGTTTTTCTCCCCTTTTCAGAACCCAAAAGACTCAAAGAATAAGATCCATTTTTCTACAACAGTCATCAAATGAAACGCGGCGAAATGGTCAGAAAAAATGTATTGTTTGTTTTCTCTGGGATAGCTATATTTTGTTGCTAAAATCCGCGCAGATCCGGAAGTGTTGTATGTCACATAGACGCAGAGCAATATTAACTCTGACAGAACGTTACTTTACAGCATCTGTTGACAAAACGTTGTCGTGAAATAATCCGCTTTGACGCACAAGCTGTAATAACCGTCGTGAAAATGGTTTTCCTAATAGCGCCAAAGAGAGCCTGGAGTGTCATAACTGCATTGATCTCGTGAGAATTTATCAATACAGTGAACATTTTGATCCGGACTGTTTTAAATGACCACTTTTTAATCTATTCGATCGAATTCTAACAAATTGCGGGAAAATGAAGAACATGTTTTCATTATTCTAGTTACAGTACCCTTCGACAAACAGACACTCTTTGGACTGGTCTATAAGCCAGGAGAGAGAGATTTATTTGCAAGTAAGTTCTGCTGATGCGAGGTTCTTTACATGTTTACTGAATCACTTGACATTGACCAGATTTGACACTGTACAACCGCAGAAGGAAAACCGGTAGGCCAAAGATAATAATAATAATAATAGATATACGTAATAATTCTGAAAAACTGCTTTCTCTCTTCAGCACGCACTCCAGTTGCATAAACAAAGGTCATTACCATGCACGCACCACCGTGAACAAAACGAATCTTATGTTCATTACTACCATTCAAATGCGTACTACCTAAGACTATAGTTAAAACCAAACAATTAACAGTGAGAGTAAGACAAAAAGGATTTGCATCCTTCCCGTCCTCCGTCTCTCCTCCATTATGGTTATCAAACGGAAATTCATCGGCATCAGCCCAATCACCACTCTCTTTCAAATTTACATATGTGGACTTCATCAGGATATTATGATAATCATGATGAACTTCCTTCCAGTCATCATCGTCTTTTTCGGTGGCCACGGATTACATTATCCTCATGGGGAACAGACAAACAGATGCAATTTAATGACGCAAATACTGAAAAGATGTGGGATAAATTAGAACTATACGTTAATCTGCGTTATCTGCGAACAGGGGACGTAAAAGCCTCCAAATTAGTGTTATATTATTCGTTAAAAAGCCGTTGAGATAACTTTTTGTGCGTTATGCCACCAACATATGGACGACAGTTTATCCACTTTCTCCTTTCTCTCTCTGTTTTCCTTCTATCTAATCAGGTGAAGGAAAAATTCTGGGTAACGAGTATACAATCCAATTTCCAAATGATGAGCTGTTGTCAGGTAGACAAATTAACCTGTAACACATTCATATACTTATACGAATGTCAAAGTTTGATTATGAGAAATACTTACAAGCGGTTGCTTTTCTAATCCCATAGGGTTTAACACAGATGAATCGATTCGTAGTTCATACAAAGTAGATGAATGTCACAAGTTGTCTTTTTTTCGTTCGCTTCTACGGATGTTGAAATTAAAGACTTTTCAAAGCTTCATCCAGTTTGTACTTGGATGAATCAATTGTGGGCGCAGAAAGAGTGATGCGAAAAGACTGGAATCTCTGCAACTGTACTTAACACAGTATCACCGCATTCCAGGGGACTTTATCTTGGTGTATCAAATAATGCAGAAACCAAATCATCCGTGTCGTCCACTTTTTTCTACACCCCAATTCTAAGCTGTACGCATTGTGCTTATTGGGACTGGGTCACGTGATCAGTGGTAAAATTTCGCATCAAGTCTTTATCAGTACGGTATGTACTAACGTGTTCGAAATCTATTCTCCGTCTATCGGTCTAACAGGATTCAATCAAATGAATAAGCTGAATTCCATGCCCATTGAGTGCAGATGGTTGGCAATTTAAGGGATCTGAGAATGGATAATAATACGTTGGAAACAGAAACCAGGAAACATGCGACGAGATGAGTGAAAGTAAGACGAGTAAAAGTGTTGCAGTGTTCAACACTGTGCCAGAATAAACATAGATTCTGTTTGAATAACAGAGTATTATAAATTTACCTTCTTTTGTACAAATCTCAACGTTGAAAGTGGTCACTGGTTTCCCTCCGTTTTTCATACGGAAGTTTTCCGACAGAGGTTATTGGGAGAAAACGCCACAGTGTGTTCATAATCTTCCTGCTACTGTGATAATTTTGTAAAGTTAAGTCAACTCAATTCAAGGAATTGCCTTACACATCTCCAAAGGTGGATGTTCAGCAACCATATAATCACAGTGTGTCAACAAAAAGTGGAAAAAACAACAACCGCAGTAAGATACAGCAATTAAAGGACGTGAAGAAGGACAGCAACATCAAAATAAATGGCATATCCGGGTGTATAAGATAGATGTAGTTTAACATTTGGCGCAGATTTCCTGCAACAAGTTCATGGTTTGTTAGAAATCTGGCGAGATAAGGGACTATAGACCGCCTGTAAGCTTCAGTGCGTGTCTTTAAAAGTTTGTGAGTGGAACGGATGGATGACTGAGAAAGGCACTGACTGAGGGCGGAGTAAAGAGGATGAGAGATATCAGATAAAATCTTGTTGGAAAATGTTTTACAGGACTTGAAGTGATGTGTAACCACATACTGTACTAGATGTTCCCGTGGTATGAGACTACAAACTGACAGAAATTTGAGGGATCGGGAAATGAGTTTGAGGTCCTTGTTCAAAAGACCAGGGAAGATAACA
>UZAN01042481.1:0-10858 GCA_900618425.1 Echinostoma caproni | reverse complement strand
AGTTCATGGTTTGTTAGAAATCTGGCGAGATAAGGGACTATAGACCGCCTGTAAGCTTCAGTGCGTGTCTTTAAAAGTTTGTGAGTGGAACGGATGGATGACTGAGAAAGGCACTGACTGAGGGCGGAGTAAAGAGGATGAGAGATATCAGATAAAATCTTGTTGGAAAATGTTTTACAGGACTTGAAGTGATGTGTAACCACATACTGTACTAGATGTTCCCGTGGTATGAGACTACAAACTGACAGAAATTTGAGGGATCGGGAAATGAGTTTGAGGTCCTTGTTCAAAAGACCAGGGAAGATAACAGGGGACCCATAAAGCCAGTGAGACAAAATGCACGCAATGGAAAGTAATTTAAGACCTAAAACATAAAACGTGAGCCTCCTGACCTTCGGAAAAACGTCATTAACGTGGTCAGACCAGGTGAGGTTACGGTTGAGAATAATGCCCAGGTATTTGACAGACGGTTGTCGTTCCATCTCGTCACTGAGGATAGATAAAGATGGGATATCGCTTGATAATTTATCAAACTTCTGCTCTTTTGCGAAGGAAAAAGTTACGTCAATACATTTCTCGGGTTCATGCGGAGGTTCCTTTTCTGACACATGGTTTGGAATGATGAGTTGGAGTAGGGCAGTCCGAATATTATGTCGTCTGCATACATAACAAGAAGAGAAGAATTGCCTACAAGCATAAAGTAAATGTAAGCAGAAAATATAAAAGGAGATAAAATAGCGCCTTGCAGTAGGCCTTGTGAGGAGGGAAGCAGTGAAGATGTACGACCTTTGTAGCATGTGAACTACTGACGGTTGAAGAAACAGTTGGCCGAGAATTCAATCGTAGAAGATTGAACATCGCCCGAAGAGAGGATATTTAGCACAATTTGTCGATCAATTGTGTTGAAGGCATCACTTTAGTCCAGAAAACATGTGTACAACCTTGCTTTTCTTATCCAGGGTGAATAAAACAAAGTGGGACAGGTTAGCAAAGGTATCCAGGGTACGGCGGGAATGGGTGTATGCAAACTGGTTCGGGTTATCAACATTGAACTATGTGGACAGGGTATTAAGGAGGAGTCTCTCAAACACCTTCAAAACAACTGAGGTGTAGGTGATGGGACGAGGAAGCAATTAGATTGGTCAGTTTGTGTGTGTTAGTGTGTGTGTGTGTATAATAAATTTTTGACGCTGGTGGGACACGACCGCTTTCATATTGCTTCAACATCCGTGAAATCCGTCATTTTTTATGCAAAAGCTATCCCTTATTTCTTGTACACGACATAAAACACACGTTTAGGATATCTTACGTGGCGTGATTGCAAAAACGTCCAAATGTAGCGTTCACGAGAATCTCGCGATGCTTAAACATTCTAAAACCCATGAGGCCCGCTGTACGTGCATGTCGTTCATATAAACGCTGATCGAATTCAGGTTTGTGTTTCTAATGCTAACTGTCTTTCTTCGATGCAAACCACGTGCCTATTAAGTAATAATTGTTCCTTTCTCTCCTACGGAATCTGCAGGCAGCGCGGAAAGGAACAAGCTCGATTACAACGCTGTTAAGTCCCTCGTTGATTCAGTCAATTCAGGTCAGTGATATTGTTTGCCTTCATTTATCCTAACACATACACACACAGTATTTCACCTTTGACCCAATAGAACATGTCTTCACAGAAGAAGGAATCAGATTAGACTATGATGTTTTAAAGTCGTATGCTCTCTGGGGTTCGATCAAGTTCCGAAGTGAAGAAAAACGAAACAAAGTACATCGGTTCCCGATTGAGGCATTGTCTTTTTTGCCTATTTCTAAATGTAACANCACGTTTTTCTGTCTTTGAACTTTCTAGAAACGAAGTTGTGTTCATTTTCAGACAATCACTAACTAGCACCACACAGCGCGATTAAGTAGAGTGAGTAGGAATGTGTTTTCCGGGTGACGAGTGTACCTGTTTTGATGATATGGAGAACAAAGTGAGGCTATTTGATGAGAACGCAGAGCGTGCCCGACACAACTGTGCACACATCCGACTGGAAGTATATTGAACGGTTCCGAACGCTACTTCTACTGTCGATTCTCTGCAGGCGTTCTTCACTGTCACCAGCCCAGCGTCCAACCAACCACAGAGCCTCAGGGACTCCAATCCAAAGTATGAAAGTCACGCTTGTTACCTAATCTTTCCACCTGTGCATTGTCAACGCCTCTGTTTGTTCTCCATTCCTAAATACGCAACACATTGCCAAACCACGTACACATCAATAGTGATGCTCTCTACTTGGTGAGACCTTTTGATATACATACTTTGAGGCCTGAACTTCTTGGCAACTTATGATTGCATTCTGAGAATTATACCGTGCAAGATAACAAGTACAGTGATCGATTGTAGCACTTGTAACACTGTAATATGCTGAGTTTCGGAAAGAATTATATCATCATAACATTCCGTTTCAAACTGAACTAGGAAACTTTCGGAATATAGTAAACCACATACGAGAGCGAAGGCATGAGTTTATTCAGGTTGAGACTGGTTGTGGGTTTCAAACCTTGAACCTGGTGTTCGCTGGTAGCAGGAGCTTTAATAGTCCAAGTACCGGTCTCATTGAGCCTATACCAGTTATATCCCCTAAGTGGATTTTAGTTTTTCATGATCGTTTCGCTACTGTTTTGAACTAATCGATTTTCCCTATGGTGTGGGATTCGGCTGTTAATTAGCGGAGGTTGCTCGCACCATCCGTGTACATAATGGTTTGTCAGCCTTTGAAAGCAAATCCCAAGTTAAACCACATTCTGATTTGTTCCATTTTTTGTACAAACCGGGCAAGTTAAATCCCCTACGTTCATGAAACGGATAATATCAGTGCATCAAATTTTCAAAAATGTATCTCAGTGTTGTGAGTTGAAAGTAATTTCAATACTAGTTGTCACATCTCTGTTCACGAATGTTCCGATCGACGAAACACATGATTATTTTGCACTTACATCAAAATTAACGGGATTAACGTAGATCTACCGGTAGATGACCTAAAACAATCGTTATTCTTCTGCACTTACAATGAGCAATTCAAGTTCAATGAGGAAATTTATCACCAGACAGACATTGTAGCAATGGGGTCCCCGTTAGGGCCCTTGTTTGCCGATGTTTTCATGTCTATAATAGAAAACGGTTCGTTTGAAAACATAGTGAACAATGCGTACTGTACAAACGTTACTTAGACAATATTCTGTGCGTGGTCTATTCTACAGCAAACTGCCAAGATATATTAGATCATTGCTGATCATTCGAATTTGAAATTCATGATTGTAAATGAAGTAAAAAATCAACTGGCATATTTACATGATTGCCTCACTCGTTGTGAGGACGGGGCTATTAGACAGTCAGTACACATTGAGGCGACATGGAATCGGCAATACATTAGTTTCCGTAGCTTTGTACCACTCAGTGTGAAGAAGAATCTGGCAATCTGTGTGACAAATAGAGCTAAAAGAATGCTGGTTGATGAATTCCGAGATGTGCACTTAAGTTTCCATGACCGGATTGCCGACATGTGACCTGTCATGAAACATTGGAGCAAATGCTAATTGGGATCAATTATGATATAAACTGTTGAATACTTTAATTACTTTCCCTTTTTCCCTTGCAAATCCTTCTCTGTTACTGTAATCATATTTATTGTCTTGTCATGACATGATTAAGACAAAATGAAAACGAGTTTGTTTGCCAATTTGTGAAGTTGTCCAAAACATGCTGTGAGAGTCCTATGAGGCATGATAAGCGTAGTACAGTGTTGGGTAGTTCTATTAAAGAATGACTCCTGTTCACACAAATGAATCACACTATTGTGCTCCCTTGTTCCCTGAGTTGCTTTCAACTGATACCAAGACGCGCCAGTTTTGACACTCACGCAGCTTACCGACTCCGGTTGGAATGAGCCGGACTTATCATTTGCGATAGACTTCTTTGTATTGCGAGAAACAACAGAGTAAACAATTATTTCGTCTCTGTTGAGGCACGACAGCCATACTGTTTATGTTCTAGCCGATTGTCGAACTGTTAACTTGCGGGTTGACCGTCGAATCCGGGATCCCTAAATGACCTACATTCGAAACCATGCATAACATCATGTTAGGGTTGGTTTATCTAAGTTCATACACACGCACACTGTGTATGGTGTTCTTAATTTATCACAATCAACTGGCATTTTTTATTTGATTGGTTCAACTAAGTTACGGCTCTAGGGTGACTGGATGACGGACACACTGGGGCCTGATATCGCGGGCCATCAAAGCTGGAGTGACTGAACCAAACGCTTTCAGGTGCTAAATGGAAGATAACGACATCATATTAAAGACGAACTAGCATGGAAATATTTCTGTTAAACAAAAGGGGTCCTCCGTCGATTGATATCAATTGCAATTTGTGACTTGTAGACCCAACAGAAGGCTATGTTCCGGCTGAGTTTTCGTGTTGCATCATCAAGGGATGTCCGGTTGGGGTATTGATGTGACACCAAGTCAACTATAGCATGCGCCTCACCGAATTGTTGTTGTTTCTTTTATTTTGTTATATTTTACTGTTTCTATGCCGAAGACACTTATGAACAGTGTAAACTCTGGTGTGTTCAACATGTTAAAATGTGGCCAAATCTATCTGAGATTGAAGATTAAATTATAACAATATGTTATGTTTCACTTTAATTGATCTCGGTCAAAGTTTACTTCAGTTTTCCAAATAAGTAGGCCTTGTTAAAGTGAAATGTTACCAGTGAACAGTCTCTTTGTTCTGAAATTAACCGGATGCACAAATTAACTAACATTATCATACTTTACGGATTCATACTCTCAAACGGAATTCATTAAACATCTGTGTGAGAGAATTCGCAGTACGGCTGACATGTCAACACGGATATCATTGTATGGTATATGCATATATATAGTAGTCTTTAGAATGTTTTTGGGTTCATCCGTTAACTTTTGTGATTATCTTCGTAACATTTATGACTTTGGAGCACCTTGGGGTTGTGCTCATCTGTGCGCGTAATAACATTTGCGAGGACATCGTTGACGCAAATAGACCACGGATACGAATATCTAGGCATAGGGGATGTAAATATGCGAGAAGAGCTGATGATGTATGCTTTCAAAATTCTTCTGGACGTTACAATTGCACCTTATTCGAGCTCTGTTATAATGTATAAATTTCTGGCTTAACGACGTAATTGTTCGTGATTTGACCTGCCGAGTTAAGCACTTTTCCGATGAGGCTGTGATTGGGTGTTCTCTGAGCTGCTACCGTGCGTCCAACTTGCGTTGGTATCTTCCGAAGTTTTCGCTAATCTGCATGCAACACTGACCGAATCCAGCAATCCGTTTCTTCTACTGAACGCTTTTTTCCAAATAGAATCAAAATGGATCTTCAATTCGTTGGAAGGCCTGAAGACAGTTCTTACCAAATTCTATCGTGAGTTCTTGATTATCTTGAGAACATGATAGTAGAGTTTTTTTCTCACAAACACTAGTAGTGAGTAGGATCTGTCCATTCATCTAGCACACTCTCAAGTAAGCTTGTAGAGCCTTTTCAGCATGAGCAGCATCATCATCCTCATCATCATCTTCATCAAAATCATTATCATCATTGTCATCACCATCATCAATATCATCGTCACCATCATCATAATCATCATCCGTATCATCATATTCATCGTCAGCAGCAGCAGCATGATGAAATTTAGCGACCAATTCTCTACTTTTACCGTAAGAATGGATTACGTTTATCCATTGATTGGCTCATAAAATACTACTAAACCGAGTGTACCATTTCAAAGGGGAAATTCGTCTTTAATGTGCATAATAGAGCGTGAACTGAAAAGCTAGGAAACACTGGACAGATGTTTCGACGTGGTTGGGTTTCATCAGCACTGTGAATCCATCGGCCCAACTGGGGGTAGAACCCGGGACCTCACAGCCCGCCCAGTGATAACCCCGAAGGCTATTGCTGAGATGAGCGAGGTCCGTCGCTTGCAACAGGCCCGCAAAGATGGGTGTGTAAATGGAGAATGAAAAAAGCGGTCTGATCAGCTGCCCCTGGGTGGCCGAATGGGTTGCATGCTTGCGTTCTGCCCATGAGATCCGGAATCGAACTCCATTGGGGTCGATGGACTCGCACTGCTGATGAGACCCAACCAGGTCGAAACGGCTGTCTAGTGCTTCCTAGCTTTTCAGTTCACGCTTCATTTGACATATACATGACGAATTTCCCCTTTTAAATTGAACCAAATCCTCCGCTACTCACATGAAATGATAATTCCATTGCCACACGTAGTGAAAAAGATGAACAATAGCACCAATCTGGTAACAAATATACACATATTTATATACTGTAGCAAAAATGCTCCCTTTTTTGTGCAGTCCTCCACTGGTTAGTGAATCTTAACTCAAATCACGAAGTACGTATGATGATTAAAAAAGCACTGAGAGCAATATCGGGTTGGGATATGTTTTTCATTCTGTTCGCCCGACCCGTAAACTTCCACCCGTCTCTCTTTCCCACGTATTTCTTTGCAAAGATTTGCTTTTGTGTGTTGGGGAATTTCGGTTTTTAAAATACATTTTAATGAACTGGGATTTTCCCATACATTCTGTGATAAACTCAACACAAGTTTCAGCCACTGCCAATTTCATACGAAGCTTACCATACTTGTTAAGTTCATGTAGTACGATCGGATTCTTGGCTTGTTTTAATTCCCGTAATATACCAGAAGCACACATTAAATGCAAACGCAGTTTAGGGAACAAGCTTATTCGGTGACTCATCAGCTGGCGTCACGTTTTATATAACATCATTTTGTACAGAAACGAGGAAACAAAATGATTATTCAAATAGGGATAGTTTTTGTTGCTTTCTGTCTCAATTTTACAAAACTGAATATGGCTGATCTTACCATCGGAACTTACGTTTTATCCGTGTTACTTGTGTGATTTGGGGTGGAATTGGTAAAAGGGAGGAGGAGGCGGAGAACGATGAGGATGGGAGGTGGAGGGTCAATTTAAGTTGATTGAATTCACTAATTGTTTTGCGGCTCACAAGGGGGGATTATGTAGACGAATTCCATCCGCCTCTGCGATAGCTACGATGCGGTTTCAAATCGGCTTTGATGTGCGACTCCGAGCACAGTAGAAAGGCCAAAATGCTTTAGTCATACTCACTGGGAGATCGGACTCGACGAGTTGTGAAAATGGGGCACGTGTGAGAGTTATAACCATGCCAGTGTTCTGCCAGGCCGGACGATTTTCCCGATCTCGTGTATATAAGCGCCTGCTCGTGCGGCCGATACACGGTGCTCCACAGAAACATGTAAACACGTACACACAAAATGAGACTGCAGAAGCAGGAATCTTGTCTTTGAGTTGCGAATACAAGATCGGTCTTGATGTCAATACGCATGAAAAGTATTCTCCATCGTGATTGTATCCACTTTGAATGGGAGAGAGATGTATACTGGCTTCTGCTCTGTATTTGAAATTATTTCCCTCTGGCGGTTATTTCTTAAAGCGTTATCCGCACAACTTTCTTGATAACTATTTTGTAGGAAAATATCACGAATGAATGATAGTTTTGCATTTATGGTGCCTCCACGGCACATTTTTATCACCCTGTTTACCAAACACTGAATAAGATTACTTTTTCATTTGAGTGGCACGAGGCTTCTGAAATGGAGATACTGGCCGCTCCAAGTCGGTTTCCTACAAATCGATCTCTGAACAGAACCATCTGTGCCTCGCCTAGGCCAGATATCGTGTTAGCGGAATATGGTTTGCTCACAAACCTCCAAAATGGACTGATTGCCCCAAAAATCTTTAATGCAAATCGTATGGTAATGATTTTTTTTCTGTGGCTTGCCAGATCCAAACATATGGCCACCCACAGCAAACCATACACGCCAGTGACTCTGTGCATCCTCATCTACAAGTCATCGGAACAAAAATAAATCAGTGAGCTCTTTCCGTGCATGGTTTAGTCAAACCAAATCGACATGGCACATTCCGCTGTGTTGCACCAACTGAGGATCTGCACTACTCAGATAGGTTAAATATAGCACTCAACAATCGTCGAAAACCAAGCTGACAGATTAATAAAACTGAGACATGACTAACTCTATATAAAATCGTGTCCATTCGTCGGTTACTCACTTTATTCCGCCGTAAATTGCTTCACAACGCACTGGCACAATGATATTATTCATATTTCATTCTTTTGTTTTGGGGGGTGGGATAAAGGGAAGCACTTTCATGACTGTTTGATGTGTGATCTAATTGGCGAAGGATGCATTTTGGCAGTATTAGTAGTAAAATTAGTGTGTCGCTATAGATCAAATGGTTTGAAACTGTTCATTGTCATCACACCATGGGTTTAGCACACAAGTGTATATACCGAGATTCATGGTTAGGATCTCTTTGAATCTCTTTGAATCCCCGTACCAGTAGCAATGTGCTACCAATTCAATTTCTAGATACAACGGTATTTCGTTAGTTATAATTGTGCGATTCATTTTCTTCCGAATTTCTGTAGGTGAATTGAATCGGATACATGTATAAACATTTATTAAGGTCTATGATCTTTTCACTTTACACGTTAGTTTGGGCGTTCACGTGTCATACAAAAAACAAAGTCTCATCAAGAATGTTGGTTTGACAGTCCTAATAACTAGCAGCAAATCAATGATTAGAAAGGAAAGACTGCAGAGTAAAGTGCAGTGAAGGTGAAGAAATCAATTCATTGTTGGTAACCGGGAAAAAACCGCGCCAATGGGGTTTTTAAATTCGTGGAACATAGTGTATCGCTAGTTTGAGAAGACCTAAGGGAGGTGTCTCAAAGTGTGTTCTCTATCGTTCCAGATTTGCAAATTGTAATTTTGTTATATGCACCGCGTTTAGATGATCGGGTACTATATGCAATCGAACCTTTTAAATCTCTGCATTTCACAATGAACAGGTGTCAACGCAACAGTTAGAATACAGACAAAAAAACCGGTGGATGAAGTATTATCACGAAGGTACCGGGAAAGTATTCAACAGAAAATTAATCCCAGTGTGAGTGGTGTCCTTTCTCCTTCTTCATCCTCTTCAATTTTTATTGTCTCTACACCGTAAATGCTTCTTCATACTTGTTGTCGGGGCATAACATTGATATGCACATTCGTATTGTTTGTTGATACGTGAACAGTAGCAGTGAGCACAATGGGAAAACAGCGGGCATAAGCCTTTGGCACACATTGATCTACCTTGTGGGTGAAAAGTTGTTGTGAATAAACATTCACTGGGTAAGTAGATAGATTAGGTGGATTAGCCAACTAAAAGAGTAAGAGAGAGATTAGAAGAGGGATTGAGTGGAGCACACTTGGCACACCACAAGGAAGGCAAATAACCGTTGAGTCAACAAAAAACAAGGTTCTATCAACTGGAAGTGGTTCCGATCCAAATCAGTTCAGGTCGGTAGGGCTGACCCTACCAAAAGAATTAGTTGAGTTGGGTTAGCCTAGAAATTCCGGGTTTCATGAGAGTTTGCCACCAAAGGGTGTTTTCCAGCAACACCGGCGACTCTTCGGATTGCTCAGAGATGTATCCAGTCGGGATCAGGACCGTGCAATTGAGAATTGCCAAGGGGGGGGGTAGGTCTCGACATGTCGACTGGTTTGCCACCAATCCCTATGTCAGTTCCTTTAAGCCATGGATGACTGAGAGTTGCTTACTGCATGTCTATTTTCGCAACCCGGATGGAATGTTTCATGTCTCCGTAGCATTTGATCACATCGGCATCAGTGACTGCTAGACAGACGACATACATTTCCCCCAGGCCGAACCAAAAATTCTTTTTCCAGTTGCATTGGTTGTCCTAGTAGAGACCATTTTGTACGTTATATTATGTGTATGCCTTTGAACATTAGATCTTCCCCTGTTTTTTTGTTGTTGTTGTTCTTTTGTTGTGTGAATATCATCTGTGAGCCAAACGATCTATTGTGTTTACTGAAACTGGAATCATTGGGAACTTGATCCAGTTGATTTGGTTGGCACAGCCTACCTGCTAATGGCTGAGAGACGAACGTAACCGATAATATTTTTATTTTTTTCCATTTCAATAAAAGTCCCGTTGAAAGGACTTGACTCACACCCAGACCCATAATAGGGGCCAGAGTGCAAGCTTGGTATATGCATAACCGGGAAAGTCCTGCTCATTTTGTTTGGAATTACTAGACTATAGTATCAAATTTGTCGTGAAGTAGACATTTTCCAGTGGTTGTAGTACGCACTGATCACGAATCACGTATCAGTAATCACGTAAGCACTGAATCACACTAGTACTTGAGTGACAGTATCCCACGAAACCGAGACGCAAGGAAAAGACGACAGGAAAGAAATCATAGGGTTTGAATAATATGTACAGAAGAAGCTCATTAGTCATCCAAGTCTCTACCATTTCGCGTACTAGTATTCCTGGCATCTGTCTGGGCCACATGGCTTCGGGATTATTTGGTATAATCGGCCAATGATTCGTGGTCTACAAGCTGTAACGTGTAAGGGCTTTGCTGGCGTCGCCCAGGAAGCTTGGGTACATCCAACTTGTCCGGAAACTGTAACGTGTCGCCCCGTGGTTTGCTTCATCATCTCGGCTAGGATCACCAACCACACAACTGATTTCAACTTTCATACACCGGTGATTTCGATCATTTATGATGAGCGAAAAAAAGTAATTCATTTATAGTTTGATTACGACCTCGGAGTAACTGACTGGCTATGCATCAAATCTGATCAGTTGATTATTTGTTTCTTTTGCTCTCCTCCTCCCTCCCCCCCCCCCCCCCCC
>UZAN01042480.1:33597-48022 GCA_900618425.1 Echinostoma caproni | reverse complement strand
CCAGTCTTTATGCATTGTTGCTGGTGATTATAATCGTTGTAATATCTCTTTCCTTACAACTTTAGGCTTCACAAATCTTGTAAATTTTCTTACCTGGCTAGGTGTCCAAATTCACGGAATATTTGCAAATAGCCCCAAAATCTTTTTCATTGACAAGCGGGCTCCCATAGGTAGCTCCAACCATTGCTCTATCTGTTTGCATCTCACGATTTACGGTAAATACTTTCATCACCAAATGAACCGTCACACATCTAGTGACATCAGAAGGATAAGTTGCACTCCTGGCAACTCATTCAAACATATATATGGTCTCATCTACCGATTTCACTGTCTTTTCCAAAGCTGACAACTCTTCGAGTTGTGAGCATATTAAATGTTATCCTAGTTTTTGCAATGATCTGTGTTCCCCAGTTGAGACCTTATATATTCAAAATGACATGTTCTCTTCGCTTCTTCTAAAATGGCCTCGTCGTGATAAAGAAACGTTTTACAGGGCTGAAAATTGCAGTACTGTCAAACATCTAACATTATTGATCAAAATGGAAATACAGCGCCTAATTGGGATATATATATCGAAACTGTTATAGAAAACCAGAGCTGCTGCGATATGTGGTCTGCTTTGAAGCAGCTCTTTGAATCAAGCAACAGATCGTTTCCGTATGTTGAGGAGTTAACTCGTCAATTCACAAATGCCACTGTACGGAACTAAACATCATCTTCATTTATATCTACTGAAGAGAACAAATCTGTCACCCCTGTGGATTCCCTCAATGTACTGAAGTCCCTTAAATCTAACAAGGCACATGGCCCTAATTCATTGTCCCTCTTCCTACTGAAAGACTGTGCTGAACAACTTGATTCACTTACTTCCGAGTTGTTCAATTTGTGTAGTTCATCTAGAAGCATCCCTGATTGTTGGAGAGCTGCTCGGATAACACCAATTACCCAGAAGGTATCTTCCAAATATCGACCGATTGCCTGCACATCAGCATTTTTGAAAGTTTTCGAAAGAGTCCTTGCTAACTGGCTGACCCTTTTATCTGTCACCCATGACCCTATTCAGTTTGCTTACAAACATTCACCTTCTGTTCTTCATGCTGTTGCTCACGTTGTTCAATTTCTTTCAGCTTTATTGGATAAAAGGGCTGACATCGCTCGTTTACGTATTTGGCTTATACTAATTCTTTCGGATCACTAGACCGCGGCATTCTCATTTGGCCTCTTTCGGATTGTGGTCTGGCACCTAATTTTCTGAATGTACTAATCAATTACTTTACTCATCGGTCGCAATACACATTTTTGTAACGGTACATCTTCCTCCCTGCTACAAGTTACCTCTGAATTTTTCAAGGTGCAATTTTGTCTCCATTTCTTTTTTCATTGTGTATTACGGACCTTCCCATCCCTCCCAACTTTATTGCCTGCAAGTATACTGATGACGTTGTGATCGGCTGTCCCTCGACTGTTTCTGATTGTTTCTGTCAAATTCAAAATTGTCTACATACAATATTTAGTTGGTCGACTCCCTAATATTGAATGCCAAATGTAGTGGCCGGATGTTTATTTTAATCATAAAACAGGCCTGCCTTATCAAACTCTTTTGAGTAATCAGCCTGAACGTTTCGGTAATGGTAATACCATCCCCAAAGCAAAATTGAAATATCGTGGAGTTACTTTGTCACACAATCTTTCCTGGCCCAAACATGTTGAAAACATTTATATTAGGGTTTGTAAGCTATCCTTCTACGCGTTTAGGCTTAAAAAGCTAAATGTAATTCCTAAATTTGTGACTGTAAGCATTCTTCCACATTGGTTATACTGTTCATCCGTATATTTTGCTCGTCTGAATGAGAAAGACTTCATTCTCCTTTCCAGATCTCTTAAACTTATTTCGCGTTGCAGCGACCGTTTTGGTTGACTTTATTGTGAGTAAGCATTTTGATTCATGCGATCGATTTATCAGCCATATCCTGTCGAATGAAGAACACTGCCTGCACTCCAATCTCAATAAATCGGTGTACCTTTTCCGATTTCGGATTCTTTGTGCACGCACCACCACATACAAAAACAGCATGATCCCTTATTTCGCTCGTGTATTGGTCAACCGAGCAAATATTATTATTAACTTTAATAATCATCTGTCACCCTAGGATTTTATCGAATCCGTTTGTTTTCCATTTAGTAAATGTGTATTTCTTCTTTTTCCAACGCCTAAAATTTTCCTCACTGTAATCTGTCGAAAGTGCTGAAAATTTACCCTATTGAGTGAATAAAGCTTTACTTGACTTGACTTGTAACTCATTCTCTTTTGGTTGATATTCGAGCAAGATACGGTAAAGTGGAGTTTCTATAAATGTTTACGCGAGAGGGTAGATACTGACAAGAGGCAATAATGATCGTTTGGGAGCAACAACATGATAAGCCAAGATGCAAAGGATGCGAGGCTCGTTACGAATCTTATTGACAAAGGTCTGTGATTAATGACTCGGCAGAAATTAAAGATGTACGACTTGTCATCATCAATCCGCGACGGATAGTTTTAAAGTCTTGTTTCAATTGACCGGAAACCACTACAGGGGAGTATTAAAGTCAAATAGGAAGAACGCATTGTTTAACAAAGGATAACAAACTTGTTAAGGAGTGCAAAACTGTCTGAGCTTTTGGAGTTGAAAAGCGAGGAGCCGAAGTTTTCTCATGCTGTTCTGAATGTCTGTTGACCACAGAAGATTATTATCGATAGTAACACCCAGATATTTGGCTGGGGTTACTCTAGACAAAAGGCTACTATTAATGGTTACAGCGTCTGACGGGAATGTAGAGCAGGAAGAATCGAAACTACACTCCAAGCATTTGGATGTGTTAGGATTAAGGCCAGACTGGTTTGAGAACTGTTCGATTCAAGACAGATTTTCAGTGATGCAAGACAATTCCGAAGAAGAAAAAACGGTCCGACATAAAGCGTTATCGTCAGCATACTTTTGGATATGAGCAGGGTGGGAACCAAAAGATAACTAATGGAAGCAGAGGAAAGATACGGAGAGAGGACAGAACCTTGAAGCACACGAGAATTACTGACCAGAGGACTTGAGTCATTCCTGAGCAACTTTGTCCACTGGATTCTTTCGGTAAAGCCACGAAATCAACCGTGTCGGGGTGCCAAAACACTCAAGCTTAAAATGGAGGTTTGACCAGGACAGAATCAAAAGTAGATGAATAATCGAGAAAAATGCAGCGAATAGATTTGTCAGAGCTGTTCAATGACTTGCTTATAAAACGGAGCAGAGTAGACACAGCATCCAAAGTGTGTCTGCGGGGTTTATACGCGAACTGAATAGGATCATGAGGAGCGATAACAAGTGACTCAGGATGGCTTTCTCATTCAACTTTGGAACTACAGACGTCAATGCGATGAAACGAAAACGTTTTGCAAGAACGGTTGAAGATGAGATTTTTGGAACAGATATTATGGTCACTGGTAGGCAGGAATCGGGGATTATCTGTGCAGAAAGAGACTCGTTCATGTGGAATGTCATTATAATAGTTAGAAGGGCTGCTCCAAACTTGAGAAACGCCGGAGAAAGGTCCTCATAGCCCGCAGATGTCGATGTTTTAAAGGAACGTAGAAGCCTAAAATGTTCATCATCAGAAAAAGGAACAGATCGGAATTAGAGACCTCACATGAAAAAGAGGGTCTCTGGTTATAGTTAGACGGATAAGGAAATGCAGCGTTAAGGGCTATTTACATCATCACTGTTCACGATTTTCCTTTTTTGTTCGCAGAGAAAACGAATTCCTTGCCACAGAAACCTTGTGTTTTTCATTTGCGGGATTTGGGAAGCGAACATCTTGTTTAAACGTGTAATCTCAGCCTAAATTAAGTTAGAATACTTTACAGAGTACTTTACAGCAGGTAGATGGTGGGATCTATAGGCTCGTTCTTTTTGCCTTCGTTGTGAGTTCCAGCGAGAAGATGCAATTTTGCCGTTGCAAACAAACAGCGTTTCCATGGGACAGCGAAAATGGAAAATCGACTTAATCGTTTCGGTGAAAAGACTGACACAGTCAAGAATTGTTGAACAAGAATCAGACTAAGAGTGGGCAACTGTTATGGAAAGATAGAGAGGAGAAATGAAGGTGGAATAAATGTTACGAAAATGAAGCTTCATCTGGTTTGATCGTATGAATGTTGGATATACAGAAAGAGGGTATATATTTGGGCTTAAGGGGAAAACACAATGATCACTGGTAGCGACGGAGGTCATTTTTTGAGAGAAAACAAAGTGAGATGATTTGTGACTACCCAGTCAAGTATAGAGCCGCTTCTGTGGGGAGAATGAGACAAATCGGACAAGCCAAAATAAAGTGGACGGAAAATCGATGATTGATTTGTCAAACAGGTCAACCGTAAGCGAACTTATGATATACATTGTGGGTCTCATTTCTAATGAAAATTGAGTCTCCCTTCGGACTTTATCAGTTCCGAAACACTACCCGCAGTAAACGCCACAAATTTTGTTCAATGACCACATACAATTTGCAGCCCACCTTGAATTTCAGCCTGAGATCTGTTGAAAGCGATCAACTATGGTTAGATGTTTGGAAGATCGGGAATAACCACAATTGTGTGTCAGGTTAAAGCAGCCTGTGCTTCATAAATGCGTTCCTTTTACTATAAATGTTTGAGCTTATTATGTTATGATATCGCTTGTTAACGTCGTACACCTGCGTTCTCATTTTCGTTTCCTGGAGCATGTGGAGCATATTTTGACAAGCACTTCTTTGCTACACTGAAATCCCCGTATATCGTCTGATTTCTTACACTTTATCTGATGAATCATGTTACGGACCCATTCTTTCCTTATTGTGCGTCAAAATTCCAGAGGTGATCGGGTTTTGTTCCATTTGCTAAATCCGTAAGATTATCTAGGCGAGAGACCTCAAAAGCCATGTGTGAATCTTATATCCATGCTGTTGTGTTCCAAAACTTATAGAAAAAAGATTCGAGAATGTAAGAATTTGTCTTCTGTGATCGTGCGTGGCTCAGTGTTGGTCTAGATGATCGTACGGATTTACTGTGGTAAATAAAGTTTAGTGCTCCTCAAGGGTTGTGCCGGAACCGAGCGACGAAGTGAAAAATACCGAACGAGTGACAAACGTGCACAATTGACAATTGTGTCAAATGAGCAGACGAAAACTGAAATAGGTTCAGAGTGCACATGCAAAGGTGAGTTGGCACAACCCATGGGCAGACTAGAGGAACAATCAGAATAAGTTCAAGTGAACCGCTAACACAATAAGCTGATAATCAAAGAGCGACATAAGTCAAACCATATGGGAGTCATAGAGAGTGATTGCTAGAAGGGATTATATCGTTCGTCGAAAAAATCAAGAAGTCATTCGTGACGAAGTAAAAGCTCATATGTGGGTCATAAATTAAGAATGATAAGCTTGGCTTCAGGTAGATCAGCAAAATAATTTGTAAATGAGACCAACTTCAGGGTGTGTAAAATCTCTTACAAAAGGTCTGCAATCTTCTCAATTGTATAGCACTATAATGTTCATCCTTTTTCGGGCACGGAAAATATTGCAGTTCTGCTATACTGAACTATTAGTTTGCATGGATGCACTGGTCTGATGCTTTACTTTGATGCTTCGGCAATCAGTCTGTGACACTAAACTGTGTCCACACTATCTCACATGGTAAGACATCATCGTCATGAATAATCATATTCTCATAAGGATAAGATTTTAAATATGAATCAGAAGCGACATGAATGTGTGTGTTTACCCGCTGGGCTTCTGTGCATACATTGCAAACCACTGCGGGTATGCGCACCGGAACTGCATACCTGGAGTGGTTTCTCCTCTCTGTTAGCCTGGTGAGAGAATTTCCTGAAACCGCTTTTCATTGCAATCTTTCAATGCTTTTTTATACGGACATAAAAAATACATAATGTCTGGATGAAAAATTGATTCGTTTTAGCTTGTTTGCACCAAACGCTTTTGGCGAAATCTCTTCAAATAACGTTATTATAGGTAAAAATGTATATTACATACATTAAATCCCAAATTGAAAAAGGAACATGAATGCCAAAGAAATGTGTCTAGACGTGGATCTACATTCAATAAATGTCTCTGGGTGGCATATCCACGGGTAAAAGAAACAATGTTGAGACAACAGAAATTCCCTATGCACTAGAAATGTTTTGAAGTCAGGAAACGTGGAATCATTTCTTCGCAATCGACAAATGGATTTCACCATAAGATCTTAGCTTAACGCTGAAAACGTACGCAGCACCTAACACAGACAATGTGCTGACCCGGTTTGTTCGAACGTCTGAATAGACAAGATAAATAATAATCTGATTAACAATGAGCTCCATAATCAGTGCTATCTGAAACTAACAGAAAACTAACTTCAAATGTCGTGTCAAAGTAGAAACACTACCCGTTATTTGATTCTGATATGTTCACCGCAGTTTTGTTTCGGGATTGTAAGACCTAATAGGCTTCTACATTTGAGCATGAGTTAAATACATACAAATATAATGTTTCATCTAATCCTGCACAAAAAATAGAAGGAATTCAGACACGGGGATTTTGTTTTTATTGGATAAGCTTTTTCCTTTTTCCTGTACTGCTATCTCAAAGGATACGAAACTAAATGTCGCATTATTGGTGTAAACTTTCACAATTTTTGTCAGGAAATTGTTTTCACATCCTCGTCTTCTTGTACTGCTTCGCGGAGGTAGAATAGTAATGAGCATCACAACTGAGATACAATAACCTTTCGCGAGCCATGTTCAAGGAAAGAGATTCCTCGAGATCTATACTTCAAACATTCTGCTCAAAATAGCGCTCCTCTCGGTGATGGATGTTGCTTTTCCTCTTTAGTTCAACTTTCACAGGTTTGAATCATTATGCCCAACGGAAATGCATTTTTTATTGTCTATCAATGAAATTAACCCGGTTTTTTTCATGATGAGACAAGTTCTGATATGAAGCAATCGATTGTTCACAACTGCACCCCGTTTCTCACGGTCTAATCCGGGCTAGTGGAAATCACAATCAGTCATTCACATTTAATGACATAGAAATTATCCCCCCAGGGGTTAAACGCCTGTTTGTCATTTCGTAGATCATCATCGCACTAGAATGACCTAAACATCTTTCCTGACCTGAAAACGCTTCAACAAATTCTATACGAGCGATTGGATCTTTTTCATTTTTTGACCCAAAATCGTCAAAAGAAAGGCGCTTATCTTAACAACAGTGTAAAAATACAATAAATTCATGAAAACATTTTACAATTACTGGTTCAACCGACCCATCAGTGAAATAATAAATCGTTCTAACAACTTCTGCAAGCCCTTACGACGTTTTATCGCGCGAGACACCCGGAGATTATTTTATTCTTCAAGTGCACTACCGAGATGTTATTGCTTCAGCCTACTCCATGAATAACCGTGGCTTATCAGTAGCCTTTCTGTATTTGTTTCTCGGCGAGAGTTGCCTACTCCATCAGCTTACCAAAGTTATATTCAACACTGCGATTAAGCCAGTTTTCTTTGTTTGAGATGCGTATTTAACGGCTTTTACTTACAAACTGGAGCGACTAGTGCAATTTTTTCGTATACTGTATTGATACCACAAACCTCGAACCAGCCAAACGTCTAATAAAGGGCTTCAAATAACTAGATTAACGCGAGTTGATAAACGTAAAGCCCGTTTCAAAATATTTTTTAACTGCACGGGCAGGTTGCTGTACTAATCGATAAATAATACTAAGCGGATATTTGGTCTCTGTTGCGGCTTGGTAGCAGTGTACTATGATTTTCGCCTCCTCTGGACTTAAAACGCTCACGTTCTAGAAACGCCTTCTTTGGTTAAGGCTTAACGAAAATGATGAAATCAGTCATCAAGTGTCCTTTGATTTTTTGCATGTATATCGAGTTCTTTTATTTTTCAGCTATTGTATCAATGGCAGGGATGTAGTTTCAATATATTGTCCAAAGAATGACCATATTTTCTAGTGCACTTTGTCGGCCATCACACAAAGGTTCATTACAATTAAAATGCAGTTTTGGAACAAAAAGCTTCAACCAAAACGGATTTTGCTCTATTTGCTTAATTTCAATTTCTATCTTCAACTTAAACTTAGCTTCTGAGATAGAAGAACCAGGCGAACAAAATAGGCGACTGCCCGGGACTGAAAAATATCCTCACTCACTGGATTCATGAACGGCTGTTCTCCAGACCTTACGCAGTAATCAAAATCGTCGCCAGTTATAGGAATGTTAAAAACTCCAAGTCTTGTGAGTTGCATCTCTCTGTTGAAAAGTAGAATAAAATGTTGAGCATTACATTTGCACCAAACACGCCGCGAGTGTAACTACCGCACAAATAACGACATATTTTGCTCTTAGACGCAGTCAAATGATCCCGGCATTCGACTACACTAATCAACATGGTTTGACGGACGAGAATTACTGGTTTTTATAAGAGGGCGCATTGATGTAGTCGCTCCGTTCACTGTCGCTGTAAAATTTTCCTGCACGAAACAAAGTCAACAGAAGGCTGTATAATTGCGCTTATTTCGTTTGCGATGTAAGATGTATGATTTGACCTGTTTTGACATATCTATTGAACTCAAGATCCTAAAGTGATTTCATTCAACCTTGTGTAAAAACGCACATTATTGTTGCGCATCAAACGTTTACGTGACGGCACGAAGATTTGGTGAGGCTGTTTCCCGCTTTGTTTTCAACGGCAAATGTAAACAGGATTGAGTCAATACGAGAGCCTATTGTGAACATAAACTGGGTAGTTATCAGTCTGTTTCTCTTTGAGGTGTAGTATGTTTGTGACGCCACAACGACCGTCTAAATTCCAAAATTTTGTATGTGATCTAACTAAATGGCTCTGCACAAAGTTGTTTGAAATAGATATTATCCAAAAGTAATAATTCTGATCAGTCCCGGCCTAAGCTGGTCAGTGTAGCTGGAACACATACAGTCGCAAAGAAGACAGTGGATATGCACTCAGTCCAATAGTTTAGGGTTACATTGTTGACTAGATGAACTGTACATATAAAACCTATATTTTAATTTTCTTCATATTCATCATATATAGTTCGAAACACACAAAACGAAAAACAAAATATCACTACTCAAATAAATAATCAATGTCCAGTGAAGATATGAATAAGAAAATATCAATGCGTTCCAGAAGGAAAAGCACGACCATACAAGGCTGCCCCGGGACAATACCTATAAAAACTGATGGGTGGCGGGGATCGGACACAGGACCTCCAGATGGTTGTTTCGACGACCTGCACTACTCGACCACCACAGCCTGAATGGATGAGCTGCTTTCAAATGTGAAGTAGTGTAACAACTCACTATTTATAATCCCAACATTATAGAGGTTTTTGCATGTCAATAGCAGTCCATTTAGACAGCTTTACCCAAGGTAATCAATTTACTCCCTAACTGGGGTTAATAAGCGTCAAGCTTTTTCTTCTTAGTAGATTAGAAATCCGGAATAGCCTGGTGTAAATTATTCAAATATTCGTTTACCGTTCTTAGTGCCCTTCTTCAAAAACACATCTAATCTTTGGTTCGCTTGAAATGATTATCGATGCTCCCCTCCTCGACTGGGTGTGGTGATCCAGGCCTACACGATGGCGCCTACCCTGGAGCGACGCGTTACATTTTCAGGACATTGACGATCAATCAAGTATGAATGTTGACGTCAATAGCACGTGCATAGCTTCTGAATACACGTCATTGGTGGATGCTGTCAGCCAATCCTGGACAATACAGACAGAAGCAAGATTATGCAAGCAGTGCTGGAATCCAATTGGTTGAAGCCCAGCGAGCCAATAATCTCCATTTGTACATATTATTTAATCTTTTTTATTTCTTCCAATAAACGGACTACTTACTGCCTGTCCTCTGGCCTTCTCCTCGCGTCTCGTTCTCGTGGGACATTGCTTCTGCAATCCAGTCCGTGATAGCTGATTATCGAATCAGGTTCTGTGATTCCTATTGCGCGATTGATGTTCCGAATTCCGTGCGTATTACTATCACTTCTACAATCATTACACTAGGCTTTTATGATTTATGATTCCGTTGTAAGACCTGATACAAAGGATTTTCAGGGACCGCGCCTATCTTTGATTCATCCACCTGACTTTCTCTATGATCATTCGTATCCAAATTTCCGCTCCTTCCTAAAACTTGTACTTTATTCAACATTACTCTATTTTACCCATGTTCTTAAGGACACGCAGACGTTTCTACGCGAACTAATACCGTCCTATTGATTCAAGGGTAGGCCATGTCGAGAATAATCAACACCTTACAAAGTCACTTGTTTCATCGTAAATGGGATTACCCGCCAACTGCAAAGCTTTACCCATGGTGTTTGCAGCAGGGCGAGACTGACACCGTAACAAGTGCCTATGGTAGTCATCTAAACCTGACACATGTTAAGAATCATGAAGCAATCGGCTTTTATCCTGATCCGCGGTGCCCGTGTATCCCCTCCAGGCGCTATGGTGCCGCAATACACTTTCACCGATTATCACCTGGCACATGCGCATATGCGCCGCTATATCACGTATTACAACGGATTGCATGGTGCTTCGCCGTGATGATAGAGATCAATAAGCATTACCAGTGATCCCCTACACAAGCGAAACAGCGCTGGAGTGCTCTTAATTATTTTCAGCGATGCACGGCGAAAGAAGAAAACAGCACAGGGTTTATGTGAGTATATCTTGTGAATTGTATAGCGTAGTACGTTAACGACTGTTACCAGGACATCAAGATAGAATCGGAAATCTCTTTTTGTTTAATTAAACTAGGCTTCCATAATTGAGAAGTAATTGAATAACCAAACTGTTGTAAAACGTTAGGTGATGATGGGTAGGATCACTGAGTACACTGTAGTTTGGTTAGTCATTCTCTAACGGAAGAAATCGTACTACACCGCCTCCGATGGCTCGGTCATGTTTTGCGTAAGCTTAACCATCGACTACCTCGCCGGGCTCTCTTCGCATGTGCTGGGCAAAGTTGGAAGAAGCTCTGTGGCGGTTAGACCATGACGTGGCGTAGACGCATTGAAAAGCTGGCTTTAGCATTGGCTTCGGTTGGGGCCCAAGGGATGAGGATTGTTGACGGATAGAGACGCTGGGAGATATGGCTCAGAATGGATGTCAGTGGGGCGATTGCTGTGCGGTTTGCTTGGTGAAACCCCGTTCCCCATAACACAAAAAGTATCTCTAAACTGTGTACGATGAAACTACAAAACATCTTCCTTCATGTATACATTCGTTCTCCGTGTTCTCTGTTTTCCCCATTTTCATCTACTCTTTCTGTACCCCTCCATAGCTTTATTATGATTGTTTTGCATTGGCACCACGGTTGTTCTCAAACCGGTGTAAAGTATACATACATGTATTGACCAAACTCGTGCAATATCCCGAGTTTCATTACATTTTTTCCTCTCAATGCTTCGTTGTTCAAGCCTCATTCACGGGATCGAGCATGACATTGTCCCACATCAGAGGTGACATATCTGATATAATACCCACTTAAGTCTCTGCTTCTACTAACCACATGCCATTGAAATGTACGATATCGCGATTTTTACTATGCTTGCTTGTGCACCAGTTGTAAAATGACAGTAACAGTCAAAAACGTAACTAGAATATATTTATCAAAATGGCTCATAGGCTTAATACAGGCATTGCTCTTTCATCTCATCCATGTTCCATTTGCCCTTATTCATTTTTGAGCACTGCAGGCAGTCGCTTTAGCATGCAGTCCACCAGACGGGATGAATATTTACTTCTTTTGGCGGGTATACGAAATCCATCAGAAAAGTAGCTCAGTAGATCATCTTTCACCGCGCATGCTGAATTACTCGTTAGCCACCATTGAGATTCACCCATTGTCAGATGGATGGACGACGCGATTTAAATTTGTTAGTGAAATCAGTAAATGCATTGCTTTGTTGGGCGTTCCATAACAACTTCATATCACGTGGCCTCAGCTCCATTTCAAATTGGGCCGTTATTTTACAAACCAAGACGTGAGGAAAAAAAGGCTAACCACCCCAGTTGGTTTTGTGTAACTGGTCTCTGCTGCGATCAAATACAACCATCGTCTTCCTTTAATATGATCAGTTTTCCCTCTCTCGGTTTATGTTTTGATGGAGAAATTTCGTCAAATATGCATCAAATTGGACTTATGTTCTAAGCACCTCCACAAGACGCCAAATGAGTCATCGGATTGAAGTGCCTCTCCATTAAGTTGCCTCTATACTTTAGTTATATGCCAAAACCTTTTGAATGTTTCAACCGGTTTGAGTATGGAGAAACTAGAAAACTCTTATTCAACGAGCCGCATACCTCAAGGTCAACTATCGAAGATCAACACCTATGCCTCTTGGATTATATTTTCAGTTCTTTCAGTATTGTGGATAATGCGTGACAAGCTTACAGATAAATAATTTATCAATTTATTTAAGCTAGAATATGTTCAATTTAATTATTTACTGTGCACTGAATGAAGAGATATGCAACTTAGAATACGTGTACTCAACCTAATAAACAATCTCATGGAAAGAATGAGTTCCCATGCTACTTTGCTCAAAATATTTTCTAAATTTCAGCTGTAACTTTCGAACTACTGAACATTTTATCGCAATACTCAAGGTCACGCATAGGCAAACAGTGATGGAACAGAACTAAGAACATAAATGTGAAAGCTAAAATCAGAAATAAATGCACTTTACTCGTAGCCATCAATATACAAGTAGGACATTGGAGACTGAAATGTATTTCCAAAATGAAAAGGACGTTGCATGAGTTTGAATAACACCTGTATATACTGTAGTTTGGCCGAACCAACGCTTTGTCTCAAGAAATGCTGTACGGAGCAATATAATTTGTTTCCATTGGTATATTTAGGTGTCCGCTCAAAGAGGGAAATTATCGGTCAATCTCGGTAGACGTGATCATTCAGTTCGGTTGAGGGTGAGCACTCAGGTATGATTTTGCACAAGAGTTTTTGTTTGACATGAACTGGAAACAGCAAATACCCTGAGAGCATGGCAATAGATGTGAACTAGGGACAGGTTTGGGAGCATTGTATGACTGCGTTATGTAAGATGGTGTGCAAATAACTTCGTTAAGATGTTGCCTGTGAATGAAACTAAAAGACAATTTTCCATTTAGGGACTGGTTTTGAGGTTTCCTGTTTAATGCATTTTACCAAATGGATTTTGGTATCTGCTGGGCTGAAAAGGCGTATCGAGTGTGCAAAATCTGCGGGTTATAACAATGAAATCCTGATACGTTATTCTGGCCATACTTGCAACGCAGTGGAACGAAACCTTTAAGGTGTAGGTACAGCCTTGGCTATGTATGTTCCTCACATACCGATGGGCGCACATTGGTTTCCTGAAATCTGGTGAGCATTGCATCCAGACATGCAAAGTTGTTGTCGCGTTCGATCTCCATAGAGGACCTGATATTTTGATAACCCATGTTGTATTTTGGAAAGATCTGATAAAGTTTCATTCATAGTTGCGATTTATACAAAAGCGTCAACAAATGTGTTTACCCAATGGAATCTCTCAGTGTATTCCGTGAGTGAAATTTCTTGTTTCGTGTAGTCGCACATGCGATTATGGACTCTTGAGTTGCAATGTAACATTCAAGCTGAAACGATTTTGTTGCTTATAGTCTACACAGGGCAGAGCTGCGGGAAACTCCATACTCCAGTTTCGGGTGACTGATTTTGGCAATTTGAGTTGTTTTGTGTCAGTCATTTAGCTAATGAGTCTTATAAGCTCATCGAGATTTTGTAATATAGAGCAAACCATATAGTCGGAGCAAACGGTTTACTTGGGATCTCAGTTGTTTTTCAGTGAACTCATCAATGAATAAATACCGCACCACCCTCAAGTGCTAGCTGTACATTGTGTGACACGTTTCATTCCAGGCTTGTCCGGTTGTCTTTGACTCTATATAATATCAAATTGGATTTATCTACACTAAGGGTTTCTATTTTCACGGTGTGATCTGTTCTGTTCAGTGTGACGAGTCCAGATTGTTTGTAACATGATGATACCTTTGGTAAATATCAATCTTTACGAAGCTTTCATGTGATTAACATTCACAACTCTCTCATGTCGGGGGATAATGCAAATTTATAGACTTTTGTGGTCAAAATTCATAGCCTAAAGTCATGCGTTTTATCGGCTGAATTCACATTCAATGAGAATGGATGATCGTAGAAATATTCAAACCATGTTTTGAATTCCTCCGCTTTGCTCATTTTAGAAATATTATATGATATCAAATCAACAAGGAGACAGCTACGGTTTGAAAATTGGTTAGGCTGAAGAACGA